>CAUYLG010040287.1:0-100519 GCA_963573385.1 Cacajao melanocephalus | reverse complement strand
GGGGACATGGATGAACCTGGAAACCATCATTCTCAGCAAACTGACACAAGAACAGAAAATCAAACACCACATGTTCTCACTCATAGGCGGGTGTTGAACAATGAGAACACATGGACACAAGGAGGGGAGCATCACACACTGCGGTCTGTGGGGGGGACCTGGGGAGGGACAGTGGTGGGTAGGGAGTTGGGGAGGGATAACATGGGGAGTAATGCCAGATATAGGTGATGGGGATGGAGGCTGCAAACCACATTGCCAGGTATGTACCTATGCAACAATCCTGCATGTTCTTCACATGTACCCCAGAACCTAAAGGGCAATAAAATATATATATATATATATATATATATATATATATATATATATAATTTAAAAAACAAGGAAGAACTGCACTCCTGCCATAAAAAGGAAGGAGATCATGTCTTTTGCATGGACATGGATGGAACCAGCAACCATTATCCTTAGCAAACTAATGCCAGAGCTGAAAACCAAATACCACATGCTCTCACTTACAAGTGGGAGCTGAATAATGAGAGTACGTGGACACATGGTGGGGAACAACACACACTGGGGTCTATCAGAGGGTGAGAGTGGGAGGAGGGAGAGCATCAGAAAAAATAGCTAATAGATGCTAGGCTTAATACCTGGGTGATGGGATGATCTATACAGCAAATCACCATGGTCCACATTTACCTATGTAACAAACCTGCACATCCTGTACATGTACCCCTGAACTTAAAATAAAAGTCTGAATTTTTTTAAAAGAAGAGCTGTACTCCTACCTCAGCAAGAATCTATATTTTACTTTTTACATCAAATGCCAACATATGTACATCAAATACCAGTGTGTTCATCAAATTGATTTTGATGTTCTCATTTTATATATTTATAAATGAATAGTCGTGCTATTTAGTACAATGAAGCAGTATACTATATTAGTTAAAGTATGAACTTTAAATCCAGAGAAGGTAAATTCAAATCATAGCTCTGCTACTTGTTATCTGTGTGTCTGAGAAAAAGACTGCATCTCTTTAAACATTAATTTTTCCATCTGTCAGATAGGAAAAAAAACTAGACCTACATTATAAGATATTAGAGAAAATAAATGAGATGCTGAATGCCTATAAAGAAGAAGACAGGCAAGGCGTTGTGGCTCACGCCTATAAACCCAGCATTTTTGGAGGCCAAGGAGAGCAGATCACTTGAGGTCGAGAGTTCAAGACCAGCCTAACCAATAGGGCAAAACCCTGTCTCTACTAAAAAAAAAAAATACAAAAATTAGCTAGACATGGTGGCATGTGCCTGTAATTCCAACTATTTAAGAGACTGAGGCATGAGAATTGCCTGAACCTGGGAGGCTGAGGTTGTAGTGAGCTGAGATCACACAACTGTACTCCAGCCTGGGTGAGGAACTGATATTCTGTCTCAAAAAGAAAAAGAGAGAGAGAGAAAGAAGAAGAGGAAGAAGAAGAAGAAGGAAGAAGAAGAAGAGGAGTAGGAGGAAGAAGAGGAGGAGGAGGAGGAGGAGGACGAAGAGGACGAGGAGGAGGAGGATGAGGAGGAGGACGAGGAGGACAAGGATGAGGAGAAGGAGGAGGGCAGCAGCATTTTGTATCTTCAGAAGCTATCCAAGAAGTAGGCAGAAACAGAGATCCCTACATAGAAGGTAAGAAGGAAGTGGAAGTTTGGGCACCTAGAGAACTCTAAAAAAAAGTCCAAAGTCTCCAAGTGAGGTAGTAGAGAGAGTTTTCTACTCACAGTGTTTATATTTTAAAGAATGAGCTAAAGGGCCAGGTTAAGAAAAGGAAACATTCATTGAGGTAGAACATTACCCCTGTAGGGGGAGAAAAGACTGCTTTCTTCACCCATCTCTAGGTTCATGGCTGAGGCCCCTATAACAAAAGACAAGAGAAAAGCATACACATTTATTTAATACAAGTTTTACATAACATAGTCACCTTCGGAATGAAAACACAAAGAATCAGGGAAACCTCTGTATTTTTACGCCAAGTTTGATTAAGAAGTGGATAGTTGTAGAGGCATTTGCTTAGACTAGTGCAGTATGATTTAGGGAACTTAGCCAAGCCAGTTTGTTCAGATTCTTCTCTGTGCTCCTATGGCTTCAAAGATAAGGATATTCCTTTCCTCTGAGTATAGCATAGGCACTTCTCACATGAGGGTCTTATGAACTACTTTAGAGGAAGATCAGAGAACTCTTTTATGGTCTGCTTTAGGGGAGAAGAGCAGGAGAAAGTCAAAGAGATCTTCTTTCTTCTGCTGTTTCCTCAACTGTCAAAGTACCATATATGGGGTAGCATGTTCTGAACCCTAACACTCCAAAACTTGCAGGTTTGCTTCCTTTCTCTTTTCTGCTCTTCTTCTCACTCTTCTAACTCCTGGAACGCATCATTTTAGTTCTATTTATAGTTACTCAGCAAACACACTTGTTTTCATTTTAACCAATACACACACACACACACACACACATAATCTCATACTATAACCTCACATATACATAAAGAGACAAAAGTACACATGTACGTACATCCTTTACTCCTAGCCCCTAGCTTCCAAACAGTTCCAGAGACCCATATATAAGTAGTAATAATTGATGGTATTAATGATGGTAAAATATAACCATTTATTTTAGGGCTTTTGGTTAAACTTGACAGATTGAACATGTACATTTTTCTCCACTTCCTCTCAAATCACATTAAAATAATGATAACACTCAAATTGTGAAAACTGGAGAGTAGATGGGCTTTGGTAAATTCCTTGTCATACCACAGAAAGCCGAAACCTAAACTAGGAGTCAAGGTGGCTTTTGTTGTAGACCCAGAAAAATGTAAGAATTGAAATCACCATGGACTTCTGAAGATTCCCCTTCCAGGGAAGAAGAGAGGAGAGGGTTATATAACAGAGGATGGGAGTGAAACAATAGAAGGAAATACGTCCATTATACCTCAATAAATCTGTTAAAATGAAAAAAGCAACAAAAAAAACCCACACACATAAAAAAATAATGACAAAGAATTAATTGGAAGTTAGCATACTAAGTGGTGAGACATCACTCCATCCCCAGTTTCTGGAACCCTAGGAACCAAGCTTATACTTCCAGGAAGAAGATGTGAGCATCCTCTGCAGAAACCAACCAGCTCAAGAAAAAAAAAATCTAGCGGTGGTGATATTTAGGGGTCCTCCAATGAAACAGCTAAGTCTGCATGTCATTACCCATATTTTGGTACAACCCCTTTTCCCTCATGTGCATCTTCCAATTATATTTTTAGCACTTTCCTCTTAAAATGGACAGGTATTTGAGGGAAACTTCCAACATAAAAGAGAAAGATACAAACAAGCAAACCAAAAGAAACTCAAAAGAGACAATGCAAGAAGCAGAAGAGAATTTCAAATACACTCAAAAAATGCTATCTCAAAGATACAAATAAAAAATCTATGAAAGAATAGTAAAATGTCATATAAAGTAATATAATTAGAGAACACGAAAGATGTGTTGGAAATTAAAAACATAAAGGCATATTTTTTAAATTTATGATCTGGTTTGGCTGTGTCCCCACCCAAATCTCATCTTGAATTGTAGCTCCCATAACTCCCACAGGTTGTGGAAGGGACCATGTGGGAGATAATTGAATCATGGGGGCAATTTCCCCCATATGTTCTCATGGTAAGTAATAAGTCTCATGAGATCTGATGGTTCGATAAGGGGTTTCCCCTTTCACTTGGCTCTCATTCTTTCTTGTCTGCTGCCATGTAAGACATGCCTTTCACCTTCTGCCATGATCATGAAGCCTCGCCAGCCATGTGGTACTGTGAGTCCATTAAACCTCATTTTCTTTATAAATTACCAAGTTTTGGGTATATCTTTATCAACAGCATGAAAATGGACTGATACAATTTACTAGATTAGAAGATAAACTTGAAGAAATATTTCTGAAATTAGAACTTAAAGGCATAGGTAGAAGATAAGAGAGAAAAGAGGAAATAATCAATTCAGAAGATAAAATCCAACATCAGATTTATGTAAGTTCTAGAAATCGAGCACAGAAGGTCAGAGGAAAGAAAACAATAAAAGAAATAATACAAAGAAGTTTCTGGAACTAAAATGGTGATTGAAATGGCCTAGTAAATATCCTGTAAAATAAACCAAAGAAAGACACAAGAAATCCCCATGAAATTCCAGAACACTGGAGATTAGAGAAGATGCTGAAAGCTTCCAGACAAACAAAAAAAGCAGGTAAGAATAGCATCCTATTTCTTAAAAGCAGCAGAAGCTAAAAGAAGATGTCTACAAAATTCTGAAGGAAAACAATCTCCAGCCAAGAATTCTATGACAGCCAAACCATGAATCAAGTAAGAAGGTCAGATAAAGATATTTCTAGACATGCTCAATCTTTAAAAAAAGAAAATTTCCCATGTATTCTTTTTTAGCAAGCTTCAGCAAAGTGTGTTCCAGCCAAACAGCTGAGAAAACCAGGAAAGAAGGAGACATGAGGATCAAGAATAGGGACTCCAGCATGGGAAAGAGGTCAAAAGAATCCTAGGATGATAACTGGGCAGCAAACTGAGATAGCAACTAGTCACATTTGGAGTAGTTGAGTAAAGGTTCCCAGGGAGATATCTCCTACAGGAATAAAGGAACTGTTTGATTACTTCATGTGTTTAAACGGAATAAAATGAGTTTTACAGCTTTAGTGAAATATATGGGAATGAACTATTGATAGATACATAGAAAATTAAGGAAATGATAAAGGAAGTCAATTAACAATTCCAAGGCCAAAGTTGCAAAGGAAAAGAAATGAAATTGTAGAACACTATGTCTCAGCTGCATATAATATTGACAAAGTCATAATGAACAAAAATAGTGGCTTAGCTATATTGTGAGATGGAAGAAGAGACATTAAGACATCAAGAAAGTGTGTAAAAGGAGTGATTTAAGCGAGCAAAATTGTCATCTTTTTATTTTAAATAGTTAGCTAAACAGCAAAGGAAAGCAGCTAAGAGTTGAGAGTAGTTCCCTGACAAGAGGCAGAATCAGGATGAGCAGGTATGAGACAAGGAACTACTATTTGTATAAACTAAATTAATTAAGATACCAGTAGCAGGAAACTGGACTAATGGTGGCTTACTACATGAGGATACTTGTTTACTTTTTAAAAATGTGCAGAAATAGATGGACTCAGCAGCTCAGTGGCATCACCAAGGACTCACTGCTTTCCAGTTTTCCGCTCCACCATTCTCAGTGTGTTGCTTTTCAACCTTGTTCACTCAGGGCTGCAAGATGGCTGCCACAGCTGCAAACATTATGTTCACAGGCAGAACATGGGAGACAGATTGCCCATGACTGAGCGAGAAAGTTGTCTTCATGTAACTCTTTCCTATCATTAGTGCATCAGTTAGGATTCATTCTGGTGATGAGTGATAGGGACCCAAAATTAGAATGCCTAACACAAGGCAAAATCTTGTTCTAGCCACTCTAGAGGAGGTAGGTAGTCCACGGTGGTATGACGTTCTACTTATTCTGTGATCTCTTCAGATAACAAGGCTCCTTCTCTCTTGCCATTCTACTAGTCACAGCTTCCTTTCTCAAGGTGACCTCATGGTTCCAGAAGGTTACAGCTGCTCTTGCTATCATGTCAACATTTCAGCCCGCAGAAAAAAAGGAAGGAGGAATAAAAAGGGCACATGAGAGTTTTCTTTTGAGGAAATTTCCTGAAAGCTGCCACAAACACTTTTGCTTATATCCTAGTCACAAAGTCACAACTAGCTACAAAAGAGGCTGGCAAATGCAGTATTTATTCCTAGTAGCCATATGCACAACTAAAACTTAAAAGTTCTTAAAAAAGGAAAGAACAAAATAACAGATACCTGGAAGTCTTCACCACAATTAGAAAGGAAAATATCTTTCCTGGAAGACCCTGAGTAGAGTCCCCCTTACATCTCATTAGCGAAAACTGGGTCACATGGCCACCCTTACCCATGAAAGAGGCTGGCAAAGGGAGAATCTGGATTCTCATCCTCTGCGGTAGAAAGCAAGCAATGGAGAAAAGGATTGACAATGGCTGCGAATAGCCAAACAAGTGCCTGCCTCACAAATCTTGTGGCACAATCTAACCTTAAAGCTATATACACATATTACATTTATGATTTAATGTATATAAATTTTAAAATGTATATAAATAAGAAATGAGTATATTTGTTTTTATGAGAAAATTATGGGAAAACTTGTCAAGATCTGCTGCCACAGTCCCTCCATCTTCTTAGTGAATTAATAGAAAAAAGTTATAAGGTCAAAATACATAAAAAATAGCAATGGCTATTCATATAGTCTATTTATTTCATGTTTGCCACATTGATTTTGTCCTTTATTCAACAAACATTTACTGAATGCTTGCTATGTACAAAGGTATACGGACATGACTGAGTCTCAGTTCATGCCTTCAAAAGGTTACAGGTTTGAAGGAGAGAGACATGAAGCCCCTTTTCTGCAATACAGCATGATAAGCACCAGGTTGAGAGATTGCAAGGGATGATAACTGCAACAACCCAGAGAAGGGCCATTGAAGTTGGCCCAGAAGACAGGGAAGGCTTCCCTGAGGAGATAATTTTTGAGTAATGTTTTGAAAGACAGGCTGAAATGTGCCAGGAGATGAAAAGGACATGGAAAGGACATCAAGCCCACAGAAGAATGAACACAAAGGCATGCATCACATTATAGCTAGGAAGAATAAGCCACGTCCTTACTCTATCTATCACAGATTTGAAATGTAGGCATGCAATTTATGTTTAATAAACATTCGGTAAAGTGAATCAAGAGGAATAGCAACTCTCTCAATCTACTTCAGCTTAACTAATATTCTAGATCAGGAGATGGCAAACTATGGTCCTCAGGCCAAATCCCCTCTGCTGCCTGTTTTTGGAAATGAAGTTTTATTGGGATATAACCACACTCATTCATTTACACACTGTCTATGGCTGCTTTTTTGCTACCATGGCAGAGTTGAGTGGTTGCCCATAGAAACTGTAGAGTCTTGGCAGGGTGCAATGGCTCACATCTGTAATCCCAGCACTTTGAGAGGCCAAGGCGGGTGGATCACCTGAGGTCAGGAGTTCAAGAGCAGCCTGAACAACATGGAGAAACCCCGTCTCTACTAAAAATACGAAATCAGCCAGGCATGGTGGCCCATGCCTGTAATCCCAGCTACCTGGGAGGCTGAGGCAGGAGAATCGCTTGAACCCAGGAGGTGGAGGTTGTGGTCAGCCAAGAATATGCCATTGTACTCCAGCCTGGGCAACAAGAGCGAAAAAATTTATCTCAAAAAAAAAAAAAAAAGAAGGAACCATAGATCTTGCAAAGCCTAAAACATGTACTATGTGGTCCTTTATGGAAAAAGTTTGCTAATCCCTATTCTAGATGAGCTGACATCCTTCATTCCCTTTAAAACATACAGCACCCTGCACTCAAAGCTAACAAGTAATAAATAATAATACATCCTTGCATCCTACCAATTTAGTTGTATTCTTTCCAAAAGTAAATTGTTTGTTCCCAAATGTGTTTTGTCAGTTTCACGTGTTGATATAAATATCTAGTTCCATAAAATATTGTGTATATTAATCAAATGAGTGTTAAAAGGAAGAATGTTTCCATTTAAAAAATTAAGCAGAATATATTGAAAAATATACATCACACCATGCTAATAAAAACTATGTGAGTCAGATATGGAGACAACTATAATCATAAAATATTAAGATTTTACCTTGCAAGTGTCTATAACTTTCACTCCATTCTTTTAAAACCTAAAATTAGAAATCAGAGATGATGCATTTAAGGGAGATGTTTATACAAGAAAGACAACACAAAATTATAATTAGCAATACATTCTTAAAGAGGAGTCTTGGCTCTACATCAACAGACAAGAGTTCCCCTAAAAAATGAGATTAAAATTAAAATAAGTATTTTAAGTAAGTAAGCGAGTAAGTAAGCAAATAGTATGTAGATAAATATTAATGTATATTTGCTGGATTCTTTTAAAAGCAATTTCATGACTTAACCAACTCTTTACTATGAGGAGAGGAAAAGGCAAAGTAACTGTGTTGTTTGGGTGAACAGAGATAAAAGATTCCAACTCCCTAAATTTTCTGGGGTCCATCTCATTCTGCAAGATTCACCTCTCAACCAACGCCTTCCTTGATCCCAAAAGTGATCCAGCCTATGGGTATCCATTTCTGCCTGGTGCCAGCTCCTGAGAAAGTCAGACAAACAGGACACAGACCTCACACTCCTGGCTCTGGATCAGAAAGGAAGAATGAGCTGACACTGGCCCCATTCTGAGCAGAAATTAATTATCAGGTTAGCCTGTGAAAATGTCAACTCATTAAATCCCCAAAGTGCGACATCTAAGCTCTGACAAGCCATCTAGGAAATAAAATGCATAAAATAAGACAGCCCCTCTTTCTTACAAATCACACAAATTCAAAGTTCAGAAAACTTTTAATTTGGTCTCTTTGCCCATTACCTCATAGAACCTTGGATCCACCTTTAATCTGGAGCTTCAAACAAATCCCTGCTTCCTTAGGATTCTAAAAATAATTGTGTTCCTTGTGGTACATTAACTCTTTCCAAAAGAATAGCCAATTTGCTCATAAAACAGCTGGTTATTTCCTCAAGATCCTTGATTAAACATTGTTTTTTCAGGTAAGACTATTTGATTTTTTTCTAGCTAAATTTCCCCTCTGCCCCCAAAGGCTATCCCTTCCAGAGAAAGAAAAAAATGCTTCATATTCAGGTTTCCATCCCGGAATCACAGTGGTGAGCAGTGTGACATTAGATAGGGCATTAGGGAATGTTGGGCCCCCCAGGAAGCTCCCTAAAGAAGGGCCCATGTTCTCTGGGGTCACCTTGTGCTCCAGCCTCTCCATTGCCACCAAGAACAGAGCTATACAGGCAGCAGATGCCCCCAAAACACACACTGAAGATGAGGAACAAAACAATGATGAAAAATCCAGGAACCAGACTCCACATAAACCTGCCCTCCAACTAAGTCAGTTTCCAAATATATCATTCTTCCTCTTTCTAAGCCCCTGCCTACATTGTTTGCTCCCACCTCCACCCCCACAATTTCCAATGCAGGTTACATTTCACCTTTTCTTCAAAATCTTTCCTCAATACGAGGTAGAGCCCTCTGACATTCTGCCCTGCCTCACCCATCTATCACTATTTGGTTATGAACATTTCTTGTGATCACTGGCTTAAATTCAATCTAGCACTATTTTCTATTCTGTCTCCTAGATTCCAACTTAACCATGTCATATCTGAGAGCAAGGCCATGACTTATTCCTCCTTTTTTTCTTCTATCGTATTCAGCAAAATAAAGTATTTTGCAAAACATGTTTTCTTTTCCTTCTCACCTACCTACAGTCTTTCCACAGCCCCCAAATACTAACCAGGTCCTTCGGGTAGAAGCCTTACTTGGGCCAATTCCTTAAGTAAAGGAACCGTATGAATGCAAAACTTCCAAAATGCTCTGTACTACGAGTCCATAAATTAACAACCCCAGAATCACATACTCTATGCTGTAACATAATTATGTTTGGTTATGTACAGAAGGAACAAAGTTGCCATCTCAAACTTAGGTGTAGTGGGCAGTCTGTAAGGTGAATATCACCTTATAGACTGGTATTCATGTCCTTGTACAATTTCTTCTCTTTGTGTATGACCTGTACTTACCAACTTACTTCTAATTAATAGAATGTGGTAGAGCCATGGGATGTCACTTATGAGATTAAGTTACAAAAAGAATATGCCTCTGCATTAGTCTCTCTTTCTCTCTCCACACCTTGTCTTTTCTTTTTCCCAATCTATCCGTCTGCCTGTCTCTTCTCTCTCTCTCTCTCTCTCTCTCTCTCTCTCTCTCTCTCTCTCTCTCTCTCTCTCCCCTTTATCTAAGGGAATCAAGTTGCTATGTTGTGAATAATAGCTATATAGAGAGGTTCACAGGGCCAATAAATAAGATCTCCAGCCAATATCCAGAGAAGACTTGAGGCCTGCCACATGAGTGAGCTTGGAAACAGATTCTCCTCCAGTCAAACTTTGAGATGACTTCAACTCCAGCTGACCTTGATTGCAATCTTGTGAGAAACCCTGAGCCAGTGACATCTAACTAAGCATTCAATTTTGTTTTGTTTTGTTTTGTTTTAAGACAGGATTTCACCCTGTCACCCGGGTTGGAATGCAGTGCCACAATATCAGCTCACTGCAATCTCCACCTCCCAGGCCCAAGTGACCCTCTACCTCAGCCTTCCTAGTAGCTGGGACTATAGGCACATGCCACCACTCCAGCTGATTTTCGTTGTTGTTGGAGTTTTGGTAGAGACAAGGTTTTACCATGTAGCCCAGGCTGGTCTCGAACTCCTGAGCTCAAAGTATCCACCCACCTCAGCCTCTCAAAGTGCTGGGATTACAGGGTTTGTTATTTGAAGATACCAAATTTTGGGGAAATTTGTTATACAGGAATAGATAACCAATGCACCAAGTTTTCCACAAACATTCAATTTTTTTCTGCAAAACTATATCTAATGTAGGCCCCCTCCTCTCTATGCCAGATTGGCAAGAAATTCTTATTCAATCCTGTAACTCTATATGCACATCTATTTCTCCCAGAGTATTGTCAAGGTCTCAGGGTGTTTGGGACAGGTATTTGAGGAAGCGCCTCCAGTCCTTGGTTTGTACAGGTTACCACTACTGGACTTATAGCCCAACTGTGCATGGCCCTCAGAGTTCGCAGGTGAGGAAGCTCCATACATTCCGTGCCAAGCTTCAGCTCTACCACTGGGATTTTTGCTGAGGCTACAGCCCAGCACCCAAGGCCAGCCTCCCCTCTGCTGTTCTCAGATGCCAATCAGGGAAAGGGGCATCAGGCCCCTCATAGCCCTGCATCCCTTCCCAGGCTTCTGAGAATCTCCTTTCTCTGTCAATTCCAACTCTTTTCTTCATAGCCTTCCATCCCTGTATATACATACACATGCCCTTAGCACAATTTCAAAGAGTTTAGGGTTTTGAGAAAAACCTGAAAGATAGATTATCTTCAAGCTGCTACTGCAGCAAAAGCACAATGACCTTCTCAGAATTCACGAAAATTAAAAAAAAAAATAGTTCTCATTCTTTCTGATGCTTCCACACCTTCAAACACAAAATACAAATTGAGGTTTCAATAAATAATCTCACTGCAATTATTTTTGCCACATATTCAAGAAACAATTTATGCTCCAAGAAGGGTTGCCATGTTTACCTAAGGTTTGGAATACCTTCTAGCACACTGCAGTGAACCCCCACCTGCCACCTCCCAACATATACTACCACACACACAGTACTGTAAGAAGCTCAATAATGGCGGAATGAGAGACTTCCTAGTAGGAATCTACTTCTTCCAAATCTCCCCGCACTCTATTAGAGAATAGCCCAAGCAACCAGCCACAAGGCAGGCATCATGCGGGCATAACTGGAATAAGCTTCTACTTATTATGTGTGATTTAAGCTGAACCAGGGAAGTCTCTCAGACCCAAAATATCTTCCTAGTGGCCTGCAACAACCACTAAACTTCACTTTTAGAGCCTGGCTCATTTGGGTTGAAAGCACTGTTACTCCAAAGTTAAATTATCCATTGAGCTGTTTTTAGCCAGGAGCACCTTCTTGGAATTTAGTTTATCAGTTCTTTTCCAACCGCTTATTGAAAAAAGAGTTTGGTCCTGACATGATAGATTAGCTTAGTTCAAAAAGAAGAAAAAAGAGTTTGGGTTCTGCTATAAGTGGTGGAAGAGGAATAAAGAAGTTTTGAATAGCAGCAGTGAAGGCATCTTGACTGCTCTAGGCAGTCATTGGGAGTGGGATGAGTAGAAAAATGCTCCTCATTACTGTAAATGTGATATGACTATTAGGGTTATGACATTATGTTCTGTTACGGTTACTCCATGAACACTGATTATTCTATGAAGGCCACCCCTGGAACTAAAAATGGCCTCATGAAGGGTCATTGTTAGTGTTAGTAATAAAGGTATAGGCTAATCTATGAGAAGAAACCTATGAGAAGAAATCTATCTATGAGAAGAAATGAAAGATGTAGACATCAGAGTCTAGATGCCTGGGTGGACATCCATAGGTAGTATGTGCAAAGATGATGTCCTTCCCATAAAGAGAGACCAGGAGCTTGAAATGAAAGGGGCCAAGCTGGGTCTTTTCCCAAGGATACCTGAAGAAGAGGGTAAGAACAGTGTGCACTCAAAAAATATGTATGTATAAAGAAAATTGTCTAGATTCATAGTGTTCTTTGTATGGTAGTTACTTGACCCTCAGCTGGTGAGAGACCGAATCAGTTGCTAACTGCCTGAAGTGTCTCTCTTTGAAGGGGCTACACCACCACCACAAATTCAGCAAGGAGTAAATTGTATTTACTGAAGCTCCTCTAAAAGAGAAAGCGTACTGATTGAAAATCATTTGGGAATTAAAAATCGAGAGAGACCCTAAGGGTCAGGTCTTCCAAAAATGGTAAAACTGGTTAATCACTGGACTTTTGACTTTCTGAATTGGCTATAAAGATGTGGGTTAGTGATGAAATTACTCAGGGATCATCAAGGAAAGGCTAAGCACTGCTACCACAAGTATTTCTCTCTGCTCCCCAAATACATCACTTCCAAAGATATATGAGATGGAAGAGCACTGCACTACTATCCTCTTGTGGGGTTAGGTCTACTCCAGTCCTACTCGTGAGAAAATATAGTCCTGGCTCAGCTTGACTACTGAGAAGCAAGGGGAAAAAAACTTGTATCTCACTTGGGTCAGAGTACTTATGCGGCCACTTGTGTTGGTTTTATCCAAGAAACAAACCCCAAAAGCAAGAAGAATCTACGAGCAGTCTAATCCCCCAAGCCCTAGCCCACAAGAGATTCACCTCCACTTAGGGCCAACTTCAGAAAAACTAGAGGTTGCTGCCATTAACTAGGAAGGTATTGCTTCCTTTCAGGGGAGCACTGAGAATGCATGATGAGAGAAATCACAAGCAGAGGTAAGACAACTTCAAAGATGGATAAAGACTAGCTTGTTCACAGTTCAGAGGATCGTCCCTGGACATAAACTGATTGGTTAGAAGATGCCATCACAATAAACATTCATAAAATAATAAAAAACAAATATTCCAGATATTATTCTCTTTACAGGTGAGGTTCTCTACGTAGCAGCAATAGAATGAGGAGCAAAGCTGAAGAATGGCTCATCTTTCTCTTCACCAATTGCATTCACTCCCACTTTCTACTTTTTCCACTGGCCCCACCACCAAGAAGCACTGGATTTCAGATCCTTGGATAGCTCTTCTCCTTTTGTCCCAAAGCAGAAAGCATGTACATAAAATGTCTAGGCCACAAACACTACATTTGGGCTTCCAAAGTAGCCTACCTCATGTAAATTTTTTATTCTTTGATGGTGATCTGTCTTGTTCCTAATCTCATCCCTGGACTAAAAATCATGACATTGTTAGAGCTTAAAAGGTCTTTGAAGAACATCTAACTCACCAAAGAAAACCAAATCTGGAAAGGAACAATGATTTGTCCAAGATTCCACAGTTGCTTGCGGAAAGACACGGGCCTTTCTGTGTATTTACACAAGAGGTCTGCTGCCTCTAAGGCTGGCTTCCACTGTCCTTAACTTGATTTCACTCAATCTCAATATATTTAGCTGTGGCCTCAAGCCACTTTCTCTGAGGGGCTTACTCAAGGTCAAGCTCTCCAGAATCACCTCACAATTCTGCTGCTGAGAGCCAACATGATTCATGAATCACTTGCAAATTTCCTATATTCTCCTCTCTAAAGTATTACCAAAATTAAGTTTTCTTTTCCAGGCCATCTCAAGGAAGAATAATAGCCCCTTCTGCAGCCTGAGTCCTCACTGAAATGCAGCATTAGGTTAAGTGAGGGATGGAAGTCAACCTGAGCAGGAGACTTCCACGGAGCAGTTCTCAGGCCTCTGCATCTACAGTTTCACAGCAAATGAGGTTGGAAATTCCATCTTCCATGCTTGACCTCTAGGTTTAAGACTTCTGTCCTTGTGAAAATGCAAGTATCAGCTGGACACAGTGGCTTATGCCTAAAATCCCAGCATTTTGGGAGGCCTAGGCGGGTGGATCATTTGAGGTCAGGAGTTCAAGACCAGCCGAGCTAACATGGTGAAACCCCATCTCTACTAAAAATACACAGACACACACACACACACACACAAATAGCTGGGTGTGGTGGTGGGCACCTGTAATCCCAGCTACTCAGGAGGCTGAGGCAAAAGAATCGCTTGAACCTGGGAGTCGGAGGTTGCAGTGAGCCGAGATTGCACCACTGCACTCCAGCCTGGGCAACAGAAGTCAAGAAAAGAAAGAAAGAATGAAAGAATAAAAGAAAGAAAGAATGAAAGAATAAAAGAAGGAAAGGGAAGAGAGAGTAAATAGCAAAAGGCCAATTTGGGGGAAGGCAAATATGAGAAAAAGAAAAATAAGGAAAGAGGTCCTCCAAGGGCTGAGAGGTTAGAAGACAAACAGAGAACACTAGGGAGGCATTTGTCCCACTCTGTCCCTCACCACTCCACTTACCTTTTAAATAGCAGCTTGGCCTGTCTCCTTGACTATTTACAGTTACCTTAAAGAGATGAATCGTATGATTCCCATTGCACTTCCATTTACAAAAAAAAGAGATGCCCAATTAGCTCCACCTTGAGAAGAGATTTGAAATTATTTCACTATCACCACCACCTTCAGCCATTCACGATTCCAACATTTTTTATCCTAAATTCCTAGAGGGTGTGGGCTATGTCCCCTGCCTAGAAAAATAAGGGTGCTTTCTCAAAAGCTTTATGTATTAAGTTCAACAGAGGAAACACAACCCCCCCCCCCAAAAAAAAATACCCTCCAGTCTTTACCCAGCTTTGTTGTAGGAGAAATAGGTTTAAAAAATTACATTGAGTTACCTGGGATTCATAGTTTGACATAAATATTTTTTGTCTTCTTCTTTCTATTTCCTATTTCTTGATAGACTACTACAATGAGTTAGAGAAAGGCCAGCCTTTAGATACAGTCCTCATAAGACTGCTCTCACTTAAGACATCGGTTACAAGTTTAGAGGTCCCCAGGGGTTTTTTGTTGTTTATTTCATTATACAAGCATGATAGATTGAATCAGCACCCTCCTGAATGAACTCAATCTCCAGCCTCCCTCTTCTCCCAAAAGGTAAGGCTGACATCATGTGGCTGAAAGCCCAAACCCTCGAATCACATGCTTAGTCTTTCTAGCATAGACAGCCTCCCCCTGAGTCCTCTCATTGGCATTCGCTATCAGGTCAGGTGCAGTCTGAGGAATCCACTATAAATAGCAAAGACAGTCCTATCACTCTGGAAAGTCCAAGGGTTAGAGATTGTCTTCCAGGAGCAGGGACAAATGTCAGACCTCTCATTGAGTAAATTTAATTATTTACTATATAGTAACCCCCTAAAAACATAAATGAAATGTATTTAAAATGTATAAATCACTCATAGTGGATAGCAGGCTCAATTATAATACATAGCACAATAAAAGATTTTGATAAATGTCAAACATCTAATAAAGAAAGTGAATGGTTCCATTGTTTAAGTAGGGCTCTGTGAGGAGAAAATGACCTGCTGAGGCCGACTATAAACTGGGCTTTTTAAACAGAGTCCAACCTGATCCTTTAGCATTGACCTCCCAGATTAGTTGAAATGAATGAGGGTAGTAGAAGAAAGAAGCATGTATTGTTACCTTGAAACCAAATAGTTGGAGGTGATAAAACCCTCCTACTATATCCAAGGACTCTCCTTTTTTCCTGGCAAAACACAAGTACAAAACATAAAAAAAATCAGATTATGTGTCCCTTGTGAATTCCAAATGTTCCCTGCTAGGTCTTGAAAAGTGCAGTTTCATAGCCTTGCCCTGTGCCAAGGCTAGGGTGAGGCTCCCTGGACCATCCATCACAGCCTCTCCTTCATGACCCTTTCACTGTTTGATGAGCCCACAGAAGGAATGTAAAATTCTTGTGATAGCAGATGTTCAAATTAGAATGCTTTTGTGAAAAATTGCAGCAGCTCTGAGACATGTTCCTCTAAAGATTTCAAAGAGCATATTCTTTCCATGTGCTTGTTTTTAAAGAAACGTAATGATCCTTCAGCCTTGTTTTCCTAGATTCATTTCCTTTCCTCAAGACTTCCAAAATTTCAATCCAACTAGATTAATATAATGCGCCTGAAACTCTGCAAAGAGTAGTAGGGAGACTCACAGAAAAAGGAGAAGTATTCCCCACCCTCAGAGAGTTTATAATCCATCTCAGAAGGTAATACTAGCATATTTAGATCCTTCAAATAAGAAAACAATGTGACATTTAAGTCAGTATTTCAAACTTTTGGGCTCAGGCAATTCTTTTGCCTTGACCTCCTGAAGTGCTGGGATTATGGGCGGAGCCACAGTACCCAGCCATTTAAGTCAGTTTCAAGAAAAAATAATTAACATAATGAGTACCTTAAGAATTCAAGTGAAGAAAAATTGAGGCATGACTGAATATGAAGGAAGTCTTCTCAAAAGATGTGAAAGAAGTTAAGTTAGGCTTTGAGAAAGACTAGGAATTTTAGGCCACAGTGAATGGGGAAGGGAGAGACATTCCAGAAGGAAAAGCTAGCACATGAGAAGGTATAGGCATAGGAGACAGAAAAATGTTTATTTATCTAGAGAAGTTTTTTTTGTGGAGGGGAATGGGGGGTAAGGAATGGCCTCATAGAGAAATAAAAAGCATCATCCCTGCCCCTGCCGCTGGCCCTGCCCCTGAGAACATTGAAGTCTATAGTTCTTTAAAAAATATATTCAGATTAGAGATAGAGGATTTATAACTAGTTGTCCCATTACTAAAATGGACCTGCAAATGTTTACATGACAGAAAAACTATGAGAAAATATTGAAATAGCTATTTGAATAGGACTACAGCCTCCATTCTATTATAGAGGAAAATTATTTCTTAGGGAACTACATTCCTTAATTACATGTTAGCTCAAAAGATACTTTTCTGACCCCAGGTTCCTGCTCTGAAATATAATACTGGGTGAAATTCAAACCATAAACAGGTATTCACAAGGCAAACAGCATCAGAGGAAAACAGCTTACAAGGAGAATTCTATTTTAACAAATGTCCTTCGAATTTCCAGCCACACTGGGTACAGGCCAATAACTCCAACTAACATTATTTTGTTGTTACAAGTCTAAGAGGGCAGGAGAATACACTGGGTGGTAG
Organism: Cacajao melanocephalus; assembly: GCA_963573385.1. Classification (NCBI taxonomy): domain Eukaryota; kingdom Metazoa; phylum Chordata; class Mammalia; order Primates; family Pitheciidae; genus Cacajao; species Cacajao melanocephalus. The sequence continues at coordinate 83,185 of CAUYLG010040287.1, read as the reverse complement.
AATTGGGATCTAGAGCAAAATACGACATTACATGATCGTTCAAACCCAACCAGGTGCATTTTAACAGGAGTACACTCAATGCTCAAGTGTACAATGTAAGAAATATGTCTTGATATCATAGGTTGAAATAGAAAAACCTAAAAGTCATAAATATAATATGGTTGCACCTAGAGAGCAAAAGCAAACTTGGGCTGTGTTAAAAGCAGGTCAGTGTCCAGAGGCAGGGAGGAGATTGTCTCATCTGTTCTGCACAGGTAGCAACATATGGGTTCGCCACACACTTTAAATAGGGGCACAGAGATCCAGGGGTGAGTAAAGAGCAATCTATGAGCCTTTACCTGAAAAAAAAAATCAACCTTGGGAAAACAGGAAGATAATTGTTGACCTCAGTATCTGTGCTAAGCAGGTGGGATTAGACTAGTTCTCTACTGTGCAGTTCCCAAACTCTCCAAACCAAAAATCAAGACACAAATAGTTTTTGTGCCACTTCTAAGTGTAAGAGTTAGCCTAGGATATATGGTTTGAATACTGAGAGCTGGAAGTTTCCATGACCCTGTGAGAGCTTATAAAATAGCAAATGTTTTAAATCAGATATTATGTTCTAGAAAATCTGGGGCTTATAGTCATAGAATACAATTATAATGAATGAGTAGAAATTCTAGGATAATAAACTCCAGCTCAGTATGAGAGAAAATATTCTAACAGAAAGAGTAATCCAAAAACCAAATGCTCTACCTCAGGGGGTAGAGATTTTTGCAATAAATCTTTATTGTGAAATTGCTGAGTAACAACCATTATCCTGCCCTAAATTCATTCAGGGCCTATAGTGGAAGCTAAGCAAGGAAATAGGCAACTACAATACTCAAGGTTAAAAAAAAAAAAAGAAAATTGTAATAGAGGTAAGAAAAAAATGCCAAACAGGAGGCTGAACAGTGAAGCGTGGGGAAAGTGATACTTGACTTTAATGTCAAGATTTGGTTGCAATACAAAAATTTATTAGACTGGAGACACCCAGGAATCAGAGGTATAAGTGGAGAGGGCATTGTCATAATGCAGGAACAATACAGCAATGGCTTGAGCTAGGGCAGAGGTAGGGGCGTTAAAGAGTGATTAATATTAAAGAACCATTAAAGAAGCAGAATAAACAGGATTTGAATTAGAGTATGAGTATGAAGGGTGTCAATGATAGCTGGGTTTCCTTGAAAGATGGTAGCTCCATTCAGCCAAGGAATAGACAACAAGGACTTTTGCTAAATATGAATTTAATCCTGGACAGGTTGAATATGAAAAGTCTGAATAAACAGGCATGTGTAGATGTGCAAGTAGTTGAATATGTGGGTCTAGCACTTAAATAAAAAAAGAAAAACTAAAAGACAAAGTTGCGGATATCTCATAGGAGGTAAATTAAAAAGACATATCAACATAGAATTCTTCATTTTGGATGTTTGACCTCTTAGATCTAGTTATTAAATTCTTAATAAACAGAGAAAATACAGGGTGGCTGTGGGAACTGTCAAAGAAAAAAATATGAGAGTATTTCTGAACGAAACAAATTTCCAGATTAAGAAGTCCAAAGGCCTAATATAATGCTGAAAAAGAAATTCACAGCATGACATGACTATAAATGTTAAGAATCCTGAATATAAAGAAAAGATTCTAAGAAGAAAATACAAATGACATACAAAGAACTAGAAATAAGAATGGTATCAGACTTTTCAACAGCAACATTGTAAATTAGAAGACAGTGAGGTGTGTCTTCAAAGTAATCTGAGAAAAAAAATGCCTAACTTGTAATTTTATACCCAGCCAAACTATGAATCAAGAGTGAAAATAGAGCTATTTCCTTATATGCAAGGTCTCAAAAAATATACTTCTTATGCATTCTTTCTCAGGAAACTTCCAGAGGATAAGCTCCTATAAAACAAAATAATTACTGCCAAAAAGAAAGAGGAAGATATGGGAGCCACATAACAGCGGACACAGGATAAAGGAAGTCAATAGAATTCCCACTATAATAAGAAAGCAAATCCATGGCAACAGCTGGGCAGCCATTTTATAGAGCAGCCAGTCCAGATTAAAGTAGAAAAGAAAAAGGGTCTGAGAGACAGATTTCCAGAAGAAAATAAAAGTGATAGATTTTCTGATAGGCTTATAGTGTGGAAAATTGGATTGAGAATAATTTTAAAGAGTTATTGAAAGATGTAGGAAGACTTAGCAAGAGACTGGAAGAAAGGTAAGTAAATTTAAAAACAAAACAAAAAGAACCAAAAGTTGAGGCATTCATAACATAGCTCTGGGCTCAGCATTGAGCAATATTAACAGAGTAGTTATGTTGACAATTATTAATTATGAAAATAATGAATATAGATGTGATCAAATACATTATAAAATTATATTAAGAAGATACAAGGTGATGAAATATGCATAAGCAATGAATAATATCAGAAATCTATTTCTGTGTAATAAATCATCCCAAAACTTAGTTAAAACTACTGAAATCTGCTTATGAATCTAATCTGTAGCTTAACAATTTGGACTGGGCTCAGACAGTTCTTCACTCATATGGCTGCTGTTATCTGTGGGACTCCAGATGACCTCACGCTCACGTTTTGGGACTGGTGCTGGCTGTCTACTGGTAGGCCTAAGAATCTCAGCTAGGACACCTTGCCTGTGTTGCATGTATCTCATCACTCTTTAGTCAGTTAAATCGGGCTTGTTTACATGACGGCCTTAGAGCAGTGTTCCAAGAGCAGAGGTGAAAGGGCTCTTGAAGTCTAGGTTTAGAGGTCCCACAGGGTCATTTCCAGAATACTCCATTGGTCAAACGAAGCCATATGGCCAATCTAGATTGTAAGGATAGAAAAATAGATCCTACCTCTTGATAGGAGGAGCTACAAAGGCACTTTGGAAAGGGATATGCATATAGGGATGGGAGAATTTGTTGTAGCCACTTTTTCAAACATTCTATCATAATGATATGTAAGAACTAACTCTTTATCTTCTATACTTGGAAATGAGTGTAATGTCTAATGTAGGAAAATCAACAAATCCATATGAAATTTGTAAATATGGTTAACAGAACAAACAGCTGAAGAGTTTAAAGTGGATGATTTTGAAGAAGGGGTCTGGGTGAAGAGAGGCAAGATAGGTGACTGCTGTTCTTTCTTTTAAGCCATCTAGAACTTTTTGACTTTTAAAACTATGAAATTTGACTACTTCAAAAAGCAAAACAAAAGTAAAATGTTTGGCTATATTAGCTATTCCATTTCTGAATATATACCCCAAAGAACTAAAAGCAGAGACTCCAACAGATATAGCAATGTTTATAGCAGCATTATACATATCAGCCAAAAGAGGAAACAACCCAAATATTCATCACACAGATGACTGGATGAACAAAATCTAATATATACATATAATGGAATATTACTAAACCTTAAAAAAGAAGGAAATTCTGACACATGCTATAACATGGTTGAACCCTGAAGACATTATGCTAAGTGAAATAAGCCAGACACACAAGACAAAAAACAACTATTATATTATACCACTTGTATGAGGTACCTAGAGTAGTCAGAGTCACAGAGATAGAAAGTAGAATGGTGGTTGCCAGGGATTGGTGGGAAAGGGAGAATGGTGAGGTTGGAGTGCAGTGGCACGATCTTGGCTCACTGCAACCTCTGCCTTCCGGGTTCAAGCAATTCACCTGCCTCAGCCTCCTGAGCAGCTGGGATTACAGGTGTGGGCCACGCCTGGCTAATTTTTTAATTTTTTTGTAGAAGAGACAGGGTTTCACCATATTGGCAAGGCTGGTCTCCAACTCCCGACATCATGATTCGCCCATCTCAGCCTCCCAAAGTGCTGGGATTACAGGTGTGAGCCACCGCACCCAGCCAAGTTTTTTGTTTGTTTGTTTGTTTGAGATGGAATCTTACCACCCAGGTTCAAGTGATTCTCCTGCCTCAGCCTCCTGAGTAGCTGAGACTACAGCTGCACACCACGCCCAGCTAATTTTTGTACTTTTTAGTAGAGACAGGGTTTCACCATGTTGGCCAGGATGGTCTCGATCTCTTGACTTCATGATCAGGCCACCTCGGCCTCCCAAAGTGCTGGGCTTGCAGGCGTGAGCCACTGTGCCCAGCCTTGAGTTCTTTTTCAATGAGTACAGAGTTTCATTTTGAGAAGATAAAAGAGTTCTGAAAATAGTGGTGATGACTGCACAACAATATACATATATATAACACCACAGAACCATCCACTTAAAAATGATTAAATGGTAAATTTATTTTATGTATGTTTTACCACAATAAAAAATAAACAAATAAGTACTGCAGAAAAAAAATATTTTTTGGCCACCAAGGGAAAGAAAGGTCATTAATAAGAGAGTGGTTAATAAGAGAGGGATGAAGTATGAAGTTAAGGACTGGACTTTGTTTCCCTCTTTCTTTTTTCTTCTTAAGAATAGAGACGTCTTGAGTTTTTTATGCGCTAAGTGAAAAGAACCAGTATAAAGCTGAATTTTGGCACAGCTGATGGGGGGATAACTGGTGGAAAGAAGCGTCTGCTAACAGAGTATCTGGGCAATTGAGTTTTGCCTACCCTGATGTGTGCTAAAGACAGTTTGAGTAAGCCCTTGGTGGGCGGCTACAGACTGGAGCAATGACTCCCTTCTACACCTGAGAGCTTTGCAAAATCATACATGCCTCACAAAATCCTAGGGAGTAAAATATGCCACCTGACAGGAGCATTCGCCAATCTCTTACTCTTTATGCATTTATCACTCAGTCTGCTTGCTCAACTAGTTGGAGGAAAGAGTATTTTTTATAGATTGTACGGTGAAAATATTGGTCATCTGTTTTAATAGGAAACTTGACTGCATTCATTGTTGCGTTTTTTCTAAAGAGTGGACTATAAGACTTCCCGTATTTTCTAGGATGGTTTAAAGAGCGAACTCTCCGGCCATCATGGGAAAAGGACCAGTTTTGAATGGTTTTAAGCTTTTGGCTTCCGGAGTCATCAGAGTCCATTGCAAATGAATAACAGGAGAATCAGTTTGGGGGATGAGGAGGTGAAAGAAGAAAAGAGGAGTGTCTCTGAGATAAATCAAAAGAGAGATGAGATTTTTTTTCCAAACTAAAAAGAGGTCACAGGTCTTAGTGAATCTTGCTCAGTCCTCACCTAACTAGCCCATTCCCTTGGCCTCTATCCATAACAGTACCTAATTACTAAGAGTGATATGACCTTTGACACCATATGCAGCTGTAGAGAGAAAAGAAAACTGAGTGTTCTAGAGACTTGGTCTGAGACAGAGGTGGCACCCATATTACCTAGCTTGAAATACTGGGCTAATATGAAACAATTTCAATAAAATTTGATATACTTTGCAAAATGTGATGTTACTGATTTAGGAGAAGAAAGATGACGATAGCATATATAAAATCACCAAACATTTTTATTCTATGGAAAAAGCAAAACTTTGCACAAAGTTTGATATGAGAGAGTTGGCAAAATGTCTTCAAACTGTGACCCTTTCTCAGAAACATAAACCATATCATTTTATAAATAAAGAATAATAAGAAAACACTGCTATTATGCTTCTTTTTCAGTCACACTGACAGCCACATTCATCTATATTCTTAACAGCAAATGTAATTATGAAGAGTGTGAAACAAAGGAAACAACTATTTAGATGCCATGTTTTCCAGCTTTTTTCTGCGGGCACCGACTTATGCCTCAGAAAACCTTACATTTCCTGGTTTCCCTTATCCAGAAGTTCTAGTGACAGCCTTAGCCTCTGACCCAATGAGGGTCTGATTCGAGATCATTGTGGCAGGATTCAAGGTCTTGCAATCTGTATGTTTCCATGACAACCAGGCACCATTACAGAGTCTGCCTCTTCAAGAGACATTTTACAGCTTTTTTTCTGGAGGGAAGGGAAACGAAAGCAAGGAGAAAGATAGCCAGGTGGGGAAAATAAGGGAGAAACGAAGTAAGAAAAGAGAAAACATGATACTAGGAAGAAGGTGAAAATCCATTAAATATGGAGATAGCACATCAAACAGCCTAAAAAGTACATACATTTTATTCACAATCAGAAAGACTTGACGGAACTTTGATGATTTTTTTTTTCTTTCTCTATTTCTCTCTTTTTTCATCCCAAAGTTCCCAGCACCCTGGCTTTTCTCAATGTATTATCTGCAAGAAAGTTCCTCTTGGACTTTCAATCAACCAGCACTGTCAAGTTTTTCCCTTTCCTTTTTACATTTACTATATAAAAATGAGCAGGGGGTCAACTGCAACTGGAGGAAATCACTAATCATTACAAAACTCAAATTGCAGCCCGCTGGTGTATGAAAAATTGCTTTTTTACTGCAGCCAAACGTGTGCTGGGTTCATCCAGAGCTTTACTATGAAAGGAAGCACAGATATAGAAAAGGGAGCACAGTAGAAAACTCATGAGACTAGAATGGATCTTCAAGATGCTGCAGAAACCACAATACACACACACACACACACACACACACACAGTTTGTTCTCTGAGCAGTTTTCCTTCTGTCACTTGACAATACCCACTCTCCCTCCCTTTTGATTTATTAAAAGTGACATTGCATTGCTCCTAAGTTCTTTAGTTGTTCCTTTCCACTTACAGGCAATTACTTTGAAAATTGTATAAAAATTGCAATAAAATATTACTCAATTCTTGAAAATCTTTTACATCCCTCCTGGGAGAAGGACAGAATAGAGTGAAAAGTCATACCAGCATTTTTTTTTTTCCAGAAAAAAAATCTGTGCTCATCAATGTGAGGAGAAAAATACATTTCATAATAGTTAATATTCTCTTCAACTGCATCCCTTTAAATTTCCAAAGGAACCGTGAGAGTTTTCAGCCTACTTATGTTTGGATTTTACAAAGAAATCTGAGGACATCTAATTTAATGATAAAAGCAAACAATTTAGGACCAAATTAACTGGTTATTTTATGCTCTACCTCTCTGCTTCTCTCAGTCATACAAAAATGCTAAAAGAAATGTGAGAAAGGCAAAGAAGAGTGTTGAGTAGATTCGCCCACACACACAGCTTGCACACAGCAGGCTGGAGAAAGTGCTGCATCCTACAGGGAGAATATGGGAGGCAGGAGATGAGGGTGAAGAAGAGAGGAAAGCAAGTCCAAAGAGAGCCTGACGAGGGTGGGAAATTGAAATATGTAGAGAGAAGGTGAGAGAGAGACAGTAAAGGCAGAGGTAGGTGGACAAGAAAAAGAACAGGAATTTTTTTTAAGAGAGGAAAGTGGAGAAGCAGAGAGGACAAAGAAAAGGAGCAAGCATAAATGACAGCAACAAAGCAAATAATAGTACCACAAAGAAACACAAAGAATTGGTCAAAGGAGGAATGGTGGTATTGGAAGGATGATAGTAAACCTGTGACACATCCGTGCCTGCCAGGAAGACCTTGCTCTCATCTAAAATGGCAGCCATTGAAGCCTTCCTGCTCTGGGTTCCTTTGAATTCTTGAGCCAGTGTCCCTGAGGATGATCTGATTAATTAATTGTGGCAGGACCTCATTGCATCTTAACAATTTAGGATTTTCCTTTCACTTCCTGCCTGTAGTTATGGATCTTTTATCTGCTTTATCTGTGAAGCCTAATGAATTCCTGTTAAGTCTTTATAGCAGCTGTCCTTTGCACTTAAATCATCCCCCTGATCCTATTTACTGAGTTTACAGTTCAGACTGTTGCGTGCTAAATTGTTTGTGTTTTTACAACCATCACTAAATGCTGACTCTAGAAAGTGGTTAAGTTGCCAAGAGGAGAATCCTTGGGCAAGGAATAAGTAGAGCCTAATAGGTAGTGCTTCCTTCCTTCTTCCATCTGCTATGTCTGCTGTCCTGGGTGTAGAGATTAAATGTGCACTGAAGGGTCCTCCTAGGACCTCTGCTTTCCTAAGATCTGAAAGGAGAGAGGTTAAATGAAATGGATTGGCAGCCAATAGGTCTAAATTCTGTTCCGGATTTGCCTTGACCAACCAGGTGAGCTAGCACACGTTGCGTAAGCTCTCTGAGCTGCAGTCTTCTCATCTGTAAATTGGGATCAGTATATCTCCCTCTTCTACAGCAAAGTTGGGAGAGAAACATGGTACAATTAGGGAATAATAAAAAAGGTGATGTGATTACTGCAGACGGTGATACTAAGGGACTGAAGATAAAGATGAACAGGTAAGCTGGAGCCAGATAAAAGATGCCTTGAATCTCTCTATGCTTCTAAGTTCCCCACCTGTAAAGTGAGTAGAAATTATGCCACCCCTTGGATATATAAAAAGTGCTAAGAAATCCAGAAGGGCTGTGTCCCTGTTCTAATCACCAACACCCTCCTGCAACCCTGGTCCTTCAATGTCTTGTCTCCTGAATTCCCCCAGCTCTGCATGTAGACCTATCTCTGTTATGGCTTAAGCAGTCCCAAGGAAATCACTGGCTGCTCACAATGCTTCTCAGCACAGGATATTCAGAATCATTTTATCATGAGGCCCAGAATCCTTAGAGAAGTTTGCCAAATGTACCTCTGTCAAATAGTTTTACTACAAAAACAGAGGCCTGTTAAGACAAAACAGCAACATTTGGAAAGACTATGGTGTTTAGTGTGCTGTCTTCCCTGAGTTTCCTTCTGTCCTTGCCTTCAGAGATAATAAAGTTCTCAAGTTAGGAATTCCATCAATAGTGAAATTTTCAAACAGGAAAGATACTCTAATATATAGAGTATATTACACTGCTAACTCAAAAGATACTCTAATATATAGAGTATAACATACTGCTAACTCAAATATCCTTCTAGTTCTGTGTGCCTGGGTTCAAACTACTAGGTAAAATTTCAGTGACATCTGACCCCAAATATTTTGTTATTTACTTTTTAATTGTTAAAGCTAACACAGTCTCTGAAATACACAGAGGCCCACACAAAAAAAAAAACAATTAATTTGGAATAAAGGAATGAATGATTGAGCTAATTAACTAAAATGCAAATACCTGAAAGAATGGTAACTCGATAAGCATCTTTATTAGTCTTTAAACCTTTTTGTGAAAGCAACTTTTTTAGGGGAAAAAATTGAGAGGAAATAAACAACAATCACTGAGTGTGCCCTATATGCTTAGTGCTATGCTAGACACATTACACATCTACTTATGTAGGATTCATATGTTTAATCCTCACACCAACCCAGGACATAGTGACTCCATGCTTATTTTATGTCTGGGGAGATGAGGCTGAGAGAAGTTATGTGACTTGCCTTGGGTCACAAAGTTGGTAGAAATGGGGAGAGTAGGAGGGTCCTAAGTGCTTAAAGAATGGCAAGGAAACACTGTGGAAAAAAAAAAAAGAAGAAAAAAGTTGCCCTACAACTCAGTCTTTTACTTAATTAATGCCATTTCCTCATTCATTCATTCATTCATACTACAAATAGTTACTGAATTCCTACTACATTCAAGGCAGTGTGCCCACTATTGCAGGATGATATCAAGATGGAAAATAAGGGACTCTGTTCTCCATGGGCTTACAGCCTAGCAGGGGAGAATATAGATGCATAGAATCCTGGTATTTTTAATGCGAGTGGATAATTATGCCTGCAGAGAAGAGCACAGATAAAGCCCTAAGACCATTTGGAAGACAAAGAGACAGATTTTAAATAGTGAGGGTTAAGGAACACTTCCTAGAATAGATTGCCCAGAAGGATGGCCAGATTTTATATATGTAGAGAAAGGAAGGAAGGAAGGGCATTCTAAGTGGGGAAACAGAACCAACAAAAGCACAAAGTCAGGAGAACACAGAACATGTGTGAAGAGACAGTGGTTTCATTTCGTCTTTATTTATATTCCAGAACTCTCTCACAAGTGCTAGATTGATCTTCTAACTGCATGCAAGATATCTCCTCTTAAAGTTTCCAGGACAATCTCAGATTTGGTACAACCAACACTGAAGTCACATGTTCTCTATGTTTGCTAATTATCCTATCTTCTTCCCAGTCACCAAACTTGAAACCTCATTGTCACCTTTGACCCTTTCTCCTTTGTCCTTATTTCCAACCCAGTGCCAAGTCTTACTCATTGTCTCTCTTGCATTACGTTCTTTACCCAGGCCCCTCACCACAGTCTCCTGTACCAGCTAGTCTTACGTCCTCCTTCATCCACTGCCATCAATTAAGTACTTTGGAAGCATAGTCCTGATCACGACTGTCCTCGTTAACACTCTCTATTCATAGTTTACCACAAACCTTCATTGAACACTTGTCATGTGCCAGATACCATGCTAGCTATTTTGTGTATATTACCTCATCCAATGCTTATATCAATAGGAGAGGTAGGATTTTATCAGCTCCATTTTATGTAGGAATGCTGGAAGGAGTTTTCTCTACTGTGGTACAGTATATCTGGGCATATCTGGAGGATGTGGGCCCAATCTACATTTTCAACCTCATATTCTACTTTTTTCCTTTGTAGAGGAGGAAAATGATGTTTTTCTTCTACCCATTGTAGGTTCGTTGCCTGGAGCCCTTGTAACAAAAGACAGATTAACAAAAGAAAAACATACTAATTTATTTAACATGCATCTATCTGACACAGGAGCTTTTATTAGAAAATGAAGACCTGAGGAGGTGGTTAAAACTGCATGTGTTTATACTAGGTTTGATGAAGAGTGGAAAGTTGTGAAGAAATAAAATAGAACAATGGGAGTATGAGGTAGGTGTAATAAACTGGGAGAAACAAATAGGTTGCTATTTCTCTTAGCAACCCTGTGTTGTCTTCAGGGATAAGTGAGCTTCTTTCCGCCATGCATAGGGAGGGCACCTCTCACATGAGGATCCCTGGAGAGAGTAGTATTCAATTCAAAAGAACAAAATATTTCAAGAAGGAAGAGGGTAGTGAGCAGGACCAAACGATCAAGAAGGAGAAGGAGTGGTTTGAGCAGGGGAGTTCATTGATCTTTTCAAGAGCACGTTTGGTGAGGAGTGAGAGAAGGAAGAGTAAATGAAGCAAGAGGGAATGAAAACAGCAGGAACAAGCTACTCTTTTGAGAGGTCTTGTAGTATGTGGGAAGGAAAACAAGAGGAGCCTTTTTGTCAAGGGAGCGACATTAGGAGGCTGGAATCACCTGAGCACCTTCCCAGGCAGAAAGGGAAGAGGCAGGAGAAAGAAACAACTGAAGGCCTAAGAAATAGGAACCCTTGGCAGCTCTTTCCAAAAGATGCACCAGAAAATGAAGTTAAGGGGAGAACTACCCTACACCATCGAACTTGGAAACATTTCCTTTTTTGGAAAACACATATTTCTTAAAACAGGGTATGCCATTGCTAAGAGGTTTGATGTCTTAGCCGGTGACTAAATGGCAGCATGGCCAAAAATTAGACAATATATTTCTTCCAAGACCCCTGTGACCTGCCAGGATCTACCATCTCATGTGTAAGTTGACATTAAGTGTTTAATTTAAGTATAACTATAAGCTAATAAAGAATGACTAATGATAAGCTGCTTCAAAGGAGTCTTCATTTGAAGCATTTCTATAAGGTCTTGTTAGAATGTGTGAAAATCCATGTGACCATCAGAGAAGGAACAAAAGATGTGAATGAAACTACAAGTATCTGAGTAAGAAAACTGGAAAGTGTTTATTGAGGAACCAGACTTGGAAATCCCTACTCCTCATTCTTAGAGAGGCAAAGATAAAACATACACATGTTCCTGTTTAAATATCGCCAGTAACTTAATCACTTTAATCTTATTGTGGTACCACAAATGAGTATCTTAAATATTTGGAAATATTTGGGGCTCCAGCTTTCATTAATTTAAATCCAGGTTTTTTTCATGTGGACATTTACTTTTACTCAGCCTCTACAAATGAGCCTGATTACCGTAAGTATTAATAATAATAAACTTGCTAATGACTCCTTTTCCCTTTTAAGTTACGGGATTAAGCATCACCATTTAATCATACTCATTAGCATTTTCTTGACTGGAGAACTAAATCAAATGCAAATACAAGCTTATTTTCTATGCACAGCCATACAAACTTGTCAACAAATTTTTCCATTCTTTTCTTGTTTTTCCACTTTTATGTGCATGCTAGAAAGCCACTTACTCTACTCTCCAAAGTGAACTGGGCTTATGTCAGATAATCATCAGGGGAGAGCAAGGGGCCAGAGCACTTGTAACACTATCATCGTTAGTTACAGCAACAGCTGTTATTGAACACCTATAGGCTAGGCACTGTTTAGGAACTCCATGCACACTACATCTTGTATAAAACCTGTGAGGGAGATAACTCACAGGATTTCCATTTTGCAGATAAGGAAACTGAGATGTAGAGAGGTTAAGTAGCAAATGGTAGGTTTCCTGTCTCTTGGTTTCCAAAGTTGGTACTCTCAGTCACTGGACTGCCAACTCACCCATAAAATATTCACATAACTTTGCAAGATCCCTGGCTGTTCATACTTCAGAAAGTAAATGATCCAGGCCAAGAGGAGTCTGGGACTAAATTAAGCCAAGAAAGTGGATGCCATTTTAAATCTACCCACAGTCATGTTGGGCATGAGGTGAAAGGACCAGCTCCTGGGACCTAGACGGGTTGATCATCAATAGTCTGAGGCCTCAGAGGAAGTAGCCTCTACCTTCCCACTCATTGACTGAGCCACAGACCAACCCAGTGGCCAAAGATAGATTAGGGAATATGCATGGACTGAGAAAGCCAAGGTTGCTAGGAGCAGAGTATTGAAACAAGTCCAGTGTTACCCTAGAGAAGAGACTGGGACACAATATGTTAAAAGCCCAAGAGGGGCAATCAATCCCAGGTGAGCGGTATAAAAGCTCTAAAACAATATGGTCCCAGATTTTCCTTTTCTGACCTTATCAAATGTCTCCTGCTCCAGTCTGCCCATTCTTCCCTCCATTCTGGCCTCTGCCCAAGGCACAGCTTTACACACCTGTGACTCCCAATCATGTTCAGGCCATTTATCATTTCCCAGCTTCCACACCTTTGACTATATACCAGATCTAGCTCTGCTACCTCTACTCCTGATCCCTTGGACAAGATGACCATTCATTTTGTGGCCCCTAAAGGATGAAGAGTTGTCAGATCCCAGTTTCCTCTGGGAGTAAATCCCAGGATTCAGTTTGGCGACATACTTACACATGGTTACCTTTAGGTTAAGCCTAATTTAAAATCAAAACCTCAAAAAGCAACAGAAGACAGCAACCAGGCTTTTTCAACTTTTCATGGGCGTAGCAAATAACTTTAGGCTTGAAAGCAGAAAGGAGTTGCAAAGTTGGGTTAACATACCAAAGTCAATTGATATAATATACGATAAAGTATAAAAACTTTATATGATAAAGAATAAAAATGAAGTGATCATATCAATAGATGCAGAAAAAGTATTTGACAAAATCCAACACCTTTAATGGTAAAATAATTTCAAAATCAAGTAATCAAGATAGTGTAGTACTGACATAAGGACAGGTTTATGGGTCAATGGAATAAAACTGAGAGTCTAGAAATAAACAAACACATTTATGAACAAATGATTTTATACATGCATAACAAGACAATTTGGCAGGGTAAAAATGGTCTTTCAAGAAATGGTGCTAAGACAACTGGATACCAACTTGGACCCCTACCTCATACCATCCACAAAAGCTAATTCAAAGTAGATCATAAACCTAAATATAGGAGCTAAAACTGTAATGCCACTGGAAGAAAACATAGGAGTAAATCTCTGTAACTTTGGGAGCTGGGCACAGTAGCATGCACCTGTGGTCCTAGCTACCCAGGAGGCTGAGGCCAGAGGATCACTCGAGTCTAGGAGCGGGAGACTGCAGTGAGCTATGACTATGCCACTGCACTCCAGCCTGGATGACAGAGCAAGACCCTGTCCCTAGAAAAAAATAAGAAATCTTTGCAACTTTGGGTTAGGCAATGGTTTCTCAGATATGACACCAAAAGTACAAGCAATAAAAGAAAATATAGATAAATTAGACTTCAGCAAAATTAAAAACTTTTGTGCACCAAATAGTACCATCAAGAAAGTGAAAAGATAACCCACAGCATTGAAAAAAATATTTGCAGATTACATATCTGACAAGATACTTGTATCTAGAATATATAAAGAATACTTACAACTCCCCAATAAACAGACAATGACTCAATTTAAAAATGGGCAAAGGGGGCCAGGCACTGTGGCTCTCACCTATAATGCCAGACTCTGGGAGGCTGAGGTGGATGTCTTAAACTTAGGAGTTTGAAGAGGCCAGTCTGGGCAACATAGTGAAACTCCATGTCTACAAAAAAAAAAAAAAATTAACATCAGCTAGTCATGGTGGTGTGAGCCTGTAGTTCAGGCTACTTGATAGGCTGAGGTGGGAAGGATCACTTAAGCCTGAAAGTTTGAGGCTGCAGTGAACCACGATTACATCATTGTACTCCAGCCTGGGTGATAGAGTGAGACCCTGTCTCAAATTTTTTTAAAAAATGGGCAAAGGATTTGAATCGATGTTTCTCCAAAGAAGACATATAAATGGCCAATAAGTACATAAAAAGATGTTCAACATTATTAATCATTACTGAAAGGCAATCAAAACCTTGAGATGCCACTTGAGATGCCACTTCATACCCACTAGGATGGTTACAATGAAAAGGAGAGACAATGAGAAGTGTTGCTGAGGATGTGGAGGAACTGAACCCTCATACATGACTGGTGGACTATAAACTGGTACAACCATGTTGGAAAACAGTTGGACAGTTCCTCAGATAGTTAAGAATATTGTTACTCCTAGATATACACTCAAGAGAAATGAAAACTTACATTCACCTAAAAGTTTGTATACAAATGTTCATAGCAGCATTACTTGTAATAGTCAAAAAGTGGAAACAAACCAAATCTCAACTGAATGATGAACAGATAAACAAAATAAAGTATATCTATAAAACATAATTCAGCAATACAAAAGAATAAAGTACTACCACATGCTATGACATGGAGAAACTTGCAAATAGCATGCTATGTGAAGAAAAGCCAGACACGCACAAAAATACACATACTATATGATTCCATTTATCTGAAATGTCCAGAATAAGCAAATCCATTAAAACAGAACATAGTGTATTGCCTAGGGATGGATCAGGAGAGTGAGGGGAGGGAGCAAGAATAAAGAGTAAGTGCTAATGTACATAGAGTTTCTTCTGCAGGGGTTCTTAAAATTGTTCTAAAATTAGATTGTGACGATAGTTTTTCCTTGAGTTTTTAATTTAGAACAAAAAAACACAAAGGGTTGATGAAAGCCTAAGAAAAGTAGTTGATGGCATGCCCAAGTTCAGGTTTCTTAACCACACTGAAGAGCAGGAACCTGGTAAAATATGTAAAAATAAGTCCACTCTTTTTCATTTATGTTCCATATAAACTTAGATGGATCTACTCTACATAGTCATATGCTTTCAAAAATTTACAGGATAACAAACAAATGGTTTCCATCGGAAATCTGGATTATAATCCCCATCTTTGTCAGTAGCTTACTATAGGACAAAACCTGTACATTATTTCCTCATTAATAACTTATTCCTGGTTCCGTGTGCCTGCACAAGTATAAATAAGCAACATGAAAAAAAATGGAAACTTTTCATGTATTCTGAATACCCATGGATAAATCCATCTGAATGTATCTGAAGAGCTGATAAAAGAGCCGCCAGGCTGTCCTGAGAGTGGTGACGTGCTGGAGAAGGCTCTTTTCACCTCTCAAGAGCCAACCATGCTCCTCTCATCCACACTCTACATTCAATGACATCACGTGAGTAGCTTGAGATCAGCCATAGTTTTAGAATGACATCCACTTTCTCAGCTTAATTTAGTCCAATATGTCTCATGGCTTGAGCGATTTCCTTTCTGAAGACCTTTCAGTAAGGGAACTTATGAACTAACGTGTTTTATGAGCAGTCCAGTGATTAAAATCACCTGCTTTGGAGTCAGAGTGACAGAGGCTCTAGTCCTGTCTGGCCCTGCCATTTCCTAGTTACTTAACCTCTTTTCCAGAAAGCTGGTTTACCAGCACAGCACTGGCAGCTTCCAAGGAAGTCTCACTTTTTAATGGCATCATGGCTCACAGCTTGACTTAAAGACCATGGATGAGGACCTAAGTAAAAGGCTGTTTTGAATGCAAAACCGTGTCCATCACTCAAAATTTTCCTCCAGCAGAAAGTGAGTCCTAGAAAACAAGGGGCTATAATGAAGAGCAGATGCTTCTTAAAATTCCTGAGCCACACGGAACAAGAGCCCAGGGTATCCCTGAGGTTCCTTTACCAGCAGGCAGCTAGCAGAAGCTAGGGCAAGTTGTAGAGCACTCTGCAGAATCAAGTAGACCCTGCCCAAGCTGGATTTGGACTAGCTCACATTTGGAATAAACGGAAAGAAAAATGAGACAGCCATTTGTGGACTTGTGAATTAGTTTGCACACACACATTATTTACTAACATGAACGACTGGCTTCAAGGGTCTGATAGTTTATTCTCATTCTTTGTGATCCCTGATGACTCTTCTCCAAAGCCCAAGAAACTTAAACTCTTAGGTCAGGTAGATGACTCTTTATTTATTTACTTATTTTTTTTAGATACCCAATTCTCTTTTATTGAGGACTTTCTGGGCTAGGTCACAGGTCTTCACTGGAAGGCTTATTTATTGGTGATCCTTCCTGAGTCCTGGGAATTCGTCACATCAGGCAGCATTGGCAGGCTAAAGAAGGGCTTGATGTGCACGGCCTGAAAGGAGTCTTCGACCCAACCTGGAAAGCCAGCCACACTGTAGCTGTGGCCCGTGGCTGGGGAAGCCAAACTATGCATCGTCTTGCCATCACCAGGAGCTGGTCACCCTTGTACAGCGGTTTCTAGTCAGGCAGCCATTTCAGGATGCCTTCAAAAACGTGCTTCAGCTAAAACATGGTGCTTGACTCATTGATGTCTGTGAAGATGGTGGTCATGGCCCAGCCCAGCCCTACTCTTTTATATTTTAATAACAGCTTTATTGAGGCATAATTCACATATCATACAATTCACCCTTTTAAAGTGTATAATTTGGTAGGTTTTCGTATATTCACAGAGTTATATGACCATTACCACTATGTAATTTAGAACATTTTCATTACCCTAAAAAGAAATCCCACACATAGGCAGTTACTACCCATTTCTCCCTCCCCCAGCCCCTGACAACTACTAACCTACTTTTTGTCTTTATGGTTTTGCCTATTCTGAACAATTCATAAAAATAGAAAAATTCAACATATGTCCTTTTGCAACCAGCTTCTCTCGTTTAGCATAATATTTTAAAGGTTCATCTATGCTGGAGCATGTATCAGTGCTTCACTCATTTTTATTGAAAAACCATGTTCCATTACATGGATATACTACAAACTGTTTATCCATTTGTCAGTTGATAGACATTTGAGTTGTTTCCACTTTTTAGCTATTATAAATAATGCTCCTATGAACATTTGTGTACAAGTTGGTGCCCAACTCTTTAGGCATTTGAATCTCTCCTGGCTGTGCTCCTGGGCAGATGAATGGACCTGCAATAACATAGGCTCCCATAGCACTTTCTTCTCCACCCTGTACTTTTTCAAGAAAACAGGTTCCTGCTCTTTGCTGGTCTCCCTGCCTCTAAGCATTCTCCAAGTCTATTTCTCCACACATTTTTACATCAAGAGCTTTGGCTAACACTCAAAGCCTATAAGCCCCCGTCTCTTCACACTACTAATCCCTATCTTCATTCAATCTCTATCAGGAGTCACCTTGCAAATCTCTCTGCTATCTTATGCCCTCCTCTTCATTTATCCAGCAAACATTACTGAATTCCTAGGCACAGTGCTGGGCACTGGAGACATCAAGAGATGACTGGAAAAGATCACTTGCCTTGAGTTCATTTTCTGGATCTGAGCGGAATAGGGGGGTGGGTGGTATTGGAGAGGGTGAATAGACATATTAACAGAGAACAAATAAGAAATATGCAAAAATGGACTCCAGTCCTATTGGTGCCTCATCCAACCCTCTTAGAGTCTTTTTCTCACTCCAGATGAAGTTTTTGATGAAACTATTTTTGGCACAGGATTTTTATAACTGACATTTTGTGAACTCTTTTTAATTATTTTTTTGGGAGGGACAAAAATGCAAAAAGAAGTAAGCAAGTAAGCAAGCCCCATTTGCCCCAAGCAGTGCTGAGGCTAGAAAGTGGGAGGCATTCTCAGATTGCCATGAACAGCCACATCTGCATGTTGTCAGTATTATCAAAATTGCCACGACAATGACCCAAGCGTTCTTCCTCAGATAAACCCTGCAAATACTCAGTGGATTTCAGCCAGAATCAACTGCATGCCCTTGAGGTTTGCAGTTTGTGTGCTGTAAAAAAGCTGGAAATGAGGGTGGGAGGGTATAAGGAGGAGGTAGGATGTGACGCAAAGGGGAAGAGGCCAGCTGAGGCTACACAACCTTGGAATAATGTTCAGCTCAAATATGAAGAGAGCTCACTTGACATCCTAACTTTGTCTTTCTTCAGAAATGCTGAGATAGACACTGTTAAGTGTCTAAAAGTCTCAGAACTCTTCCCCATCTATTGACCGGAGGAGGGTAGACCTGTGAAGAGGGAAGGTATGTACAGAGTTTTGTTCTCCAGAGAGTCTTCTTTAGACCCTATACCTAGGGCTTGGCCCCTGACAAACTGTGATGTCATTACATTTAGTCTTCAGAGTCCTGGCCTCCAGTTTCTTGATTCTCCTAGCCTCACTTTCAGCCCTGATTCAAACTGGAGATCAATTCCTCTCACTGTACAGTTGAACACACTTAGGCGCAGAACATGAAGAGACTGGATACTCTTCACTTAGATATATTGTAGATGAAATGCTTTCATCAAAAGAAGGTTGGACAACATGATCCCTAATTTTATTCCAATACAAAGTTTCTATACTTCTAAGACCCACCGAAAGGAACCCAGCTATTTCAAGGCAAAGTTTGGATGAGACCCCAGGTCTCTCTCCTCCCGATCTAGAAGCCACTGGAGGATGAGCCCTAGTACATCTTTTGTGATGCGCCCATCATCGATTTGGATTTTTAGTTCAAATTAAACATTTGTTAAGCACCATGCAAACATTATCTTCACAATTTTCATGAGAAGGAGGAGGTACGTGGAGGGGTGAAAGGGGAATAGTGCAAGAAGATATGCAGAACTCCCTTTTCATAACTGATATTTTCTTTAAAAGCTGAAAACACAATCACATTCTGCAAACCAAATTCCATTTCTTCTTCTTCTTTTTTTTTTTTAAATGTACTTTAGGTTCTGGGGTACATGTGCAGATCATGCATGATTGTTGCATAGGTACATACATGGCACAGTGGTTTGCTGCTTCCACCCCCCTGTCACCTATATCTGGCATTTCTCCCCATGTTATCCCTCCCCAACCTCCCCAGCCCCCACTGTCCCTCCCTTAGCTGCCCCTCAACAGACGCCAGTGTGTGATGCTCCCCTCCCTGTGCTCATGTGTTTTCATTGTTCAGCACCTGCCTATGAGCAAGAACATGCAGTAACCAAATTCCATTTTCAAATGAAAGTTCAACTGCCCTATAAATGGATATTACTGTGAATTATCATAAAGGGGACAATCCTTTCATTGTAAAGCAAATGACCACTCCTTAATGTATTAATGTAGGATATTTAGATGTTTGTGTTTGGTTTTGATTAAAGCTCTGCCCACATTCTTGTAGTCATTTTACCTAAGACAGTGAAACCAAGCTCCAAAAAGATATCATGTCTTGTCCAAGAACACCCTAAGACTAACTCCACACAATCATGACTCGAATCCCTTCCCTACTCACACAATTTCACAGTCTGGATCTTTGAGGAACCAAGGGACTTGATCTGATCTCTTCACTTTGCCTACATCAGAGCCAAGAGCTCCAAGTTGGGCATATCTTGAGATTCTTTTTTTAAGCAAGGCTTTCAAACAACCTTGTGCTGGATACTGGCATGGAAGCAGAGGTTCACAACCCTGACATACAAAGTCACTCTGAGTCCCCTAATTCCACAGCAATTCCCTGCCTGCTGGCTCTTATTGCTCCTCTGTCATTGACCTGGACAAGTGCTGCATACTTGGGAAGACAGGGGAAAGGGTGAGCACAAAAACATCTTTGAGCACATTACCCACTTGCTTGATTTCTGCAGGCTGTTCCAGTGGCCTGACTCCCTACTCTGGATGGGGGACTCTTGAACCACAGGCTCACAAAGCGGGTGCTCCCTGGGAAGTGGTGAGCTGCAGAAATAAACTGCTCCTTTCCTTAAGACAATCAGCACTGCAAACTCACTCTTAGTAAAACAAAAGACATTGAATTCTTGTTTTTCTTTTTTTCTCTCACTTCCCTTTAATATGATAGCAGCTGAACTCACTGCTCATTGACCCGGCCATTTATTTACCAGTTAGGTACAGGTGGTAGCTCTTAAGTTATTATCAGACCCTGATGGATTATCTCTGGTAAGGATCTAACCTCCTCCTAGCTATTTGAATCTTCTGTCTCCAAGTAGGCTACATGTTCTCAGAAGACTGAGGCAGGACCATATAAGTCTTTGCTTTAAGCACAGAAAGTCTTGCTAATGTTCGGAGTAGAGTTGACACTCAGTAAACTCACTACTCTATGGATGATAATTTTTAAGTGCCTACAACCATTATGAATCTCAGTCTACAAACTGGGATATGCCAAAAATAATCTCCTTCTTTCTTTATTTTCAATAAATCAAATTACTTTCCATTTGAGTTCACATGCTCCTAGACTTGCAAGAATTTCAATGGCAGGCATTTACGGGAGTCTTCTTTCTCCTCAAGGTCTCCCTACAATCCAGGGGGCTTCCATGGTACTCAGAAAATCAACGCCTCTATCATCTTGTCCATCATAGTCATTGCTGGCAGCCTCATTCTCCCAGCCCATGATAAACTCTGGTATCTCTCTGCTGATTTTTTTTTTAAATGCCATTGGGAGCACAGGGTCCTAAGGTCAGGCCTCCCTGGGTTCACCATTCACCCTCTCTCTGAAACCTTGCCATCACTTTAGGCAAGGGGCTCTCACATTGCTGAGCCCGAGTCTCCTCACTTCCTGCTTCCGAGGCCTGGTGTCCTGTTAGACTCTGAGGAAAAGCACTCTCCCTCTCCGCGTGTTGCTCTCAGTGGCACTCAACAGAGCCTCTTCAGTGAGGTCACTAAGGCCAGCTCAGTTGGGGAAATCTCTTACTGGATTGGCTTCCACAATTAGGAAGTCAATCTTCTTGCTAAAAGAATAAAGCAATCCTTTCCACCTTGGGGCAACAAGAGCAAAGAATAAAAAAGATCACATGTGGATAGAAAAGTAGAGAGACTTTATACAACCATCAGGTTCTTTAGTTATAAGCAACTGAAACTTACTCTAAAGGAATACAGAAAAAAATATATTTATTGGGAGGAGAGAACATTGGGTAATGTCCTATAAATGAAAAAACATCTGAACAGTCAGTCCTCAAGAAGGATAGGAAAAAAGCAATTCCAAGAATTTCAGTCAGAACCTCACAGAAGAAAGAAGAATGACTTATCTCCAGCCACCTCTGTCTACAAGTCATTCCACTGAAGACCAAAATCCCAGGACAGCATCTTATAGAATAATCCAGGTATGCACTCACCACCTCTTGGGTAAGGGAGTCGAAGGTCAAGGAGCACTTAGATCAATAGGTTAACTAAACACATTAAAAAGAGGACACAGTGTCCTCCCACACCAAAAAAGAACACAGCCCTATTACCAAATGAAGAGGATACTGGGTAGGCAAAACAACTAATGCCTATCACAAACAGAAGAGAGCATTTCCAGGTAACAAGTTGCCAGGAGGAGAGCAAAAGCTCCTCAGCAATATTAATTATACTTGATGCTTAAAATGAACTTGGAGCATTTGCATATGCAAATACCAAGAACTGACTGAAGAAAAGTGTTATAAGCATTAATATAAAGAAATGACCAACTGCACAGAAGACTGTGTGGGAAGAGAAAATAAGCCATATCCTACATAACTAAGCTAAATGGGAAAGAAAACTGTGGAACAGATGAGAAAGAGGACTGTATTCTTAAGAATAAAGATTTTTCTGTTATCTTGAAAGGAGCAACTTGAGATTTATTCAAGAATTCCACTTCAAAACCATATGTCATTGCTGTATAGAAGTATGTCTAGGCTAACGATGTAGTAAAATCTACATAATTCTCATAATAATGTGTGGGTTTAATTATCGTTGACTATTTTTTTATGGTCTTCCAAGTCCCTGGTTAAAGAATTCCTCCCATTATTAAATATGGATACCTTAACTAGATATAATTCCAGGAAAGATTCTTAGCACCAAAGTAGGCAAAAACCAGGTAAGCTGTGCTGATTAGAGATGGTGTCTCAAGATTTATTTCTCTGTGTGTGTGTTTACTGCACATGGATTAAGTCTGAAATGCAGAATTTTAGAAACAAAACAGCAGCATTTCTCAAACTGGTATCCCAGAAATTAGCTCTTTGAGATTCTCTTTGAAGAGGGAAAAAAAAAAAAAGAATGAAGTTGTCTAAGTTAAGGGGAGTAGAAATTAGAGACAGAGTCTTCTATTAGAAGACCACTGAGGTAGTTCATTGGCCAGGTATTAAGGACTGTGATAAGGAAAAGTGATTGTGGGGGCAGGTGAAGGAATAGCTAAGTGAGGCATCCATCCAGGAAGCAAAATCATCAAAAGAATGTCTAGTAGTGACTCAAAAACCTAGAATTCATGACCCTTTGTTCTTAACCATAAGCTTATCTTTCCTCAAGAATAAGTAGTTCAGCAATGACATAGATAAATCTCAAAATAATTACGCTGAGTGAAAGAAGCCAGAAAAAAAAGTACATAACGTATGATTCCAATTATATAAAATTCTAGACTATGCAAACTAATCTCAAGTGAGAGAAAGCAAATCAGTGGTTGACTGGGGCTGGGAAGCTGAGATGGGTGGCCCAATGAGAGCAGAATTACAAAAGGGCAGGAGGAATCTTTTGGGAGTGATGGATAGGTTTGTTTTCTTGATTATAGTGATGGTTTTACATGTGAAGAAGTCAAAAATCATCAAACCGTATACTTTATGTACATGTCATTGTATATGAATTATACCTTTATACCTGATAAAACTCTGGAAGGAAGGAAAGGAGGAAGGAAGGAAGGGAGGGAGGGAAGGAAGGAAGGGATGGAGGGAAGGAAGGAAGAAAGGAAGAAAGGAAGGAAGGAAGAAGGGAAGGAGGGAGGGAAGGAAGGAAGGAAAGAAGGAAGGAATGAAGAAGGGAGGGAGGGAGGGACGGAAGGAAGGAAGGAAGGAAGGAAGGAAGGAAGGAAGGAAGGAAGGAAGGAAGGAAAGAAGGAAGGATATGTACTTCATTGAATTTTATCTATAGCAGAGCTTCACAACTACAGCACTACTGACATTTTAGACCAGATAATCCTTTGTTGTGGGAGGGGAGCCATCCTGTGCATCTTAGGATGTTTGGCAGCATCCCTGGCTCTACCTATTACATGACAGTAGCACTACCCACCAGCAGCAATGACCAAAGATGACTCCAGACGTTGCCAAATATCCCCTTGTCAGTAGAAAAGCAAGATGCAGAGGGAGGGCGCGGGAGAGCCATGTGGCTGTGTGGCTCCTGATGGAATGCCATGCCACTCCTCTTCTACAGCAAAGCCAGTACTGTAGAAGAAGAGGATGAAGCTGTGGCAAAGCAAAACTCAAAGGAAAAGAGAGAAGTATTTAAATAATAACTCAAATTTGTTGGTATTTCCCAGAGTATTTTTAGTCATATTATCTTACTGGGTTTTTACAAAGTCCTTGTGGGGGGCAGCGGTGGGGAGGGGGTAGATATTGCTCTCCTCATTTTTCAGATGTGGAAACCAAAACCTACAAGGAGCATCCATCAGCCTCTGAGTTCTTGGGTCTCTGAGCACACTGTTAGACTTTCAAATCTCACCAATAAAGGAGGGTTAGATAATCCCTCACCAGGCTAAGACGTCTAGATAAAAGTTCTGAAGGAATGTGATTAAAAAGTCTTAATCTCTGATGGCAATCCAACAAGAAACAAGCTGTAACATTGCAAGTGAGGAATTTAAGAAGTTTGGCTTAAAGAAGTATTTCTGGGGTGAGTCTTGTCAAAGAATGTATGATTGAGAGATGTTAAAGAAAATCCTCTTCTAGTGCTTAAAAATCGGAGATACTCACGTCACTGGAATGATTTAAAGTCACTGATGGAGGGAAGGAGGGTAAACAGAAGGCCATGCCCAGCCCCTTCTAGTCCCATAATTCCTTGCACCAATAAAAGGAAGGGAGAGAATTCAGAAGTGAGGGATGGAAGATCATTTGAATTGAGAATCTAGCTTTAACCTCAGCACAAGTAAGAAGGGGCTAGATTTCAGTGTACCCAGCCTCTCTTTTCTGCACCCTTTGTCCTTCACAGATATTAAAACTCTTCGTTTAGAAAGACGTAATCATTTACATGTAGCATGACAGTCATAATGTCTCTCCCTTAACAAAGAAAAGCATTGCTCCCCAGAAAAAGAATCTCTGGCCTGTGAAGGAGGTAGAGAGAGATTTGGCAAAGGGGCCTTCATGAACCATATGGTGGTACCACATTGTCCAGCAACTCTTACAGCCCCAGAAACGTAAGTTAGTCTTCAGTGCAGGCTGATCACCAGCCAAGCAAACTCACAAGAGATTTCAATCACACCAACATTTTGGTTGGAAGCTAATTAGTTATCAGAATGTAGTAACTATCCGTGTGAGTGTGTGTGTGTGTGTGTGTATAATACAATGATATTTTGATGGCCATGCTTGCGTTTTGGAGTGTCTTTCTTCCAGAGAAGCTCAAGGAAAGCTTCATATGGGCTTTTAAATTTTGTAATTATCTATTTTAACAACTTTACAGTGAACTAGAGACAGAATCATGAAAAAAGACAAAATCCAGCCCTCCTTAACACAAAACCTAAGTGAGAATCAAGATGGTCTCTCCTTGCCTTAATACTGTAAGATATAAATTTTTCATATCACATGCCCCTATTATTTTAAGGTTTTATTTCACTCGATATCATACAATCTATATTTTTTCATGTCCCTACTTCATTCACATAGTTTTAAAAAGCAATGTGATATTCAAATTGTTAACACGCCAGATTATTTAACCAACTTGCTACAGTTTGATCATTCACATTGTTTTTCACTGAAAGAAAAAAAAAGTCTCAATGGAAGTATTCTAGTTCTCTTCCATTATTTTGCTCATTCATTCATTCCTTCATGGAACATGATAGAACAAAAAGATGGAAGCATCTTGGATCCTTGGCAGCGTCTTACTGCTGTTGTATCAGTGCTAGACTACCTACCTCCTAGACCCGACTTATGTAAGCCACAATAGTCAATTTTCTGCTTCATACAGCTAAAAGATATCCTAACTGATACACTACTGAGACATCTTTAGGTCTGCATCTCATTTCTCCTATCTTTGAAGGAGAGATAGCCCTCCTGCTTTTTTTTTTTTTTTTTTTTTGAGACAGAGTCTCACTGTGTCGCCAGGCACCAGGCTGGAGAGCAGTGGCGTGATCTCAGCTCACTGCAGCCTCCACCTCCCAGGTTCAAGCAATTCTGCCTCAGCCTCCCAAGTAGCTGGGACTACAGGTGCACACCACCACGCCCAGCTAATTTTTGCATTTTTAGTAAAGATGGGGTTTCATCATGTTGGCCAGGATGGTCTCCATCTCTTGACCTCGTGATCTGCCTGCCTCGGCCTCCCAAAGTGCTGGGATTACAGGCGTGAGCCATCGCGCCTGGCCGCCCTCCTGCTTTTTGAATTACCTTCCACATTGACCCCATTCCCTCTTCCACCTCCTCTTAGGCCATGTTCTTACAATCTTGTCTTTTCTTGTTTGCATACTCAGTCTTTCCCTCTATTCTGGCTCTTTTTCATGTTTACTAATAAAACTGTTAGGAACTTCCTAGCCTAAAAAAAAAAAAGTCCCTTTCCTTTGAAATATGTTTTAAAATACCAAGCACACCCCTAAGTTAATGCTGTCTTCCCTGTTCTCCCTTTACCACCAGACTCCTTGGCAGACTGGTCTAAATGTACTCACTCTTCTATATCTACTCAGTCCCTTTCAAGGTGGCTTTCACCCCATAACAGTGGAATCAGCAATAAGTTCACCAATAACCAGTCTCCTAATTAGCAAGCCACACAAGCTTTCTCAGCCTCCTTCTTCCCCCGCCCCCTAGTCCCCTGGCTTTCTGCCTGTGACACTTCTGATCACCTCCTCTTTTAAACTTTTTTTAAAAGTATGAACATATTACAGAAATGTTGGAGAAAATTATTTTAAATAAAATAATTTACTTAAATAGTTATTAAACATTTATCTAGTAAATGAATTAAATAATTTTAATATGTATTAAATATTTTAATTTATTTTGAAATAAATGAACATTGAAAGGTAACCATTTATTTCCTTTCCTAAACACCACTAAAATTAAGATTTTTTTTTTAAAGAATATACCCTCCCCCACAAAAAAGGAACACACCCAAAAGATAAAGGGAGAAAAAACAGTCTTTCATTGCCATGAGGCTACTCATACCCCTATCTATGGGAGTGAAATTGACCAAGGATCCCACTGCTGGGCTTTGAAATCCAGCTAAATCTACAGCTGATCTTGACCCAAGCCATGCTTCCCAGGAGAGTTCCCAGCTAATCATTACTCAATGACTATGCCAGGGAAATTAAGGCAGGTCCATTCCCAGGGTCAGCCAGCTTTGACTCAAGTACTCTTGTCAGCCTTGTTGAACTTGCCTTAGACTGCACTGTGGTCTAGGACACTTCCACTCAGCATTTCTTTCTTCTCTCCTTAACTCTCATCTCAATCTAATGCTTTCCAAGTCTTTTCCGGCTCCCCCCTATTTTCTCTCAAACAGGCAGTTCCCTAATAAAATCCTTGCACATTTATTATCATCTTGGTATTTGCCTCTTGGAGGACCCAAACTAATGCACAACTGTAGGTGAAAGATTTTAACAAATATTTGGAAGGTACGCAGATGGAGGAGCAGTAGTTAATGTAGCAGTATGCCCTCAAAGCCCTACAGAAAGAATGTGTACGAGCTGATAAGCATTGAACTGGATTAGCAGAAAGTCTCAGGTCTTGGAGATTCAAGTTATTGCATCAGGTAGGGGTAGAGTGGAGCTAAAAACAAATCTATTAATTGAAACTTTGTATACTCTGTATACAAAGACCACCAGATCCTCTCCCTGACCCTACCCATCTCCACCAGCTAAGCTGTGCCAAACTTCTGATCTACAGAAACTGTGCGGGCAAGTGTTATATTTTTCATTATTAGTTTTATTTTTAATACAGGGTCTCACTCTGTCACCCAGGCTGGGGTGCAGTGGCATAATCATGGCTCACTACAGCCTTGATCTCCCAGCTCAAATGACACTCCCACCTCATCCTCGCAAGTAGATGGGACCACAGGCGTGTGCCACCAGGCCCAGCTAATTTTTTAACATCTTACAGACATGTGGTCTCCCTATGTTGCCCAGGCTGGTCTCAAACTC
This sequence comes from Cacajao melanocephalus, assembly GCA_963573385.1. Classification (NCBI taxonomy): domain Eukaryota; kingdom Metazoa; phylum Chordata; class Mammalia; order Primates; family Pitheciidae; genus Cacajao; species Cacajao melanocephalus. The sequence continues at coordinate 55,545 of CAUYLG010040287.1, read as the reverse complement.
CTGGGGTCTATCAATCCTCCTGCCTCAGCCTCTCAAAGTGCTGGGATTCCAGGTGTGAGCTACCACATCTGACAATATTAGCTTTTGAAAGCCATTTGGCTAGTTTTAGCATGAACATTACTTTGATGCAATTTTTCATAAGTAGAAACTTAAACAGAAGTATTTTCATTATTGGGCTGTTAGAGTGGGCTTTAATAGCTGAGATTATCTGAAACTGGGAGAGCTGGTCCAAGCAGTCTGAGAAGGAGGTAAAAGGAGTGTGAAAGAACAGATTGTACTATAAAGTACGCAGTCAGTGGCAGCATCGTAAACCAGACAAAGAGAGAAGAGGTGGAAACCACATCAATAAGGAACCTGGAGAGGAGCAGATTAAGGATATTTACACAGCTATTTTGGCCATCCGAGCACCTTATAACTGCCAAGAATACCAGTTAGTAGCCTTGGCTTGCTGTATAGGCTACCAGGTAACTGGTACATGTACTTAGCTGACTTAAAGGTACCAAATTGGGACAGGAAATTAGTGTCCATTTTTTTTCTCAAAAACCATTTACATTATTGTATTTGCAATATAAGTATTACTTTGTATTCTAAGTTTTTCAATATACAACTTTTTCTATATCTCTAATTGAGCCAAATTATCATTTTAAATTAGTACATACTTCATTAAGTGAATCATAATGTCTTTATATCACTGTGATCTTGCTGAGTATTCAGGGTATTCCAAATTTGTCATATAGATACTGCTATAAGGAACACTTTCATTCTTATGGCTTATTTATTGCATTCAGTTATTTTCTTTGGAAAGTTCTCAGTGCTAGAATCACTGGATTGCGGGATATATGCATATGCCTGGCTCTAGATGGGAATTACCATATTGCTTTCCAAAAGGCTTAAATCATTTTAAATGCATGAGTGTGTGTTTTATAATTATTTCTCTGCCATTTGGTGCTTCTTTTAAGTGACTTTTCTCTTGGCTAATTTAGGAGTAAAGTCATACATAAGGTTTTCTTTAACTTTCATGTCTTCCATTTCAAGGAGGAATAAACTTCTTTGTTTTTGCCTGTCCTCTGTATTGTTTCTTAGGTAGATGGTGGATTCCACTGCATATTCCACTCTCCTCGCACCTCTCTGATGGCCCCTCCACCTTCTCCCCTGGCTCTTCGGATTCCTCGTTTTCCCCATTGTGGGTACAGATATTCCCATGGTGCCATCCTTAGCCTGTTCTTCTTCTCCATGGGTTTCTCTATCGCTCTGAAGAAGTGTTTTCCAGAAGGCATTTCTCCCTGCATAAAAGTCACCTCGGACACGTTTTAAATGCACATTTCCTGTCTCGATGTCAAGTATACAGAAGTAGAATCTCCCAAGATGCGCCCTCCAGATCCATCTCTTAAGGAACTTTCCAAAAGTGATTCTTAAACTTTGACAATCACGAATGTAGGATTCCCAAATTTGTCTCTCCCATGTTAGTGTTTCTCTTGCTTTACATGAGCATAGTTCAGCTGCCTCCTGAATCTCTCCAGGCAGATGTCACCCCAACTCTGCACATCCAAATGGCACTCCTGGTCTTGGTCACTCCCATCTCTCTCTGGCATGCTCAGCACTTCTGCAAATCAGCTCCTCCTTTTGCCAAAAGAATTCTCATTTCATGAAAACAGGAGCAGCATTTGCATAGTCTGTCAGCCCCACATGCACAATTCAGTACCCCCTGCTATTTCTAAACTATTCTTTGAAGGAGAGTCCCCTTTTGATAAGGGCCTTACTAGTCCTAGGGTAATGACTGGCCTCTCTGTCTGCATTCCACATGATGTCCAGAAGGCATAATTCAATGTGACAGATATTATCAGCAGCAGGCATATGGCCAGTGCATCTCTAATAGAGCTGGCATCCAAGCAAGCAGCGTCTCAGCATGTCTGAAAGCAGAGCCTGCACAGGCTGAGGACAAGGATGAGAAAAGAGAGCCACTGCATCCACACAAACCAAGCCGAGAGTAAAACATGGGTTTTCTTCACTCTCCCTAATCTCTTGCATCTGAGAGCAAGCTGTATGTCGGGTCCACTTCCTGGCCCAGCTCTGATAGGGAGAATTCCCATAGGGATTCCTCCCTTCCTTCTAGAAGGCCCACCTCCTATGAGCTACACACCCAGTATCCTCACACCACCCTGGGGTCTTCCAAACTTATTCTAAAAATCAATAGTTCAGATGAAGATACAATTGACTCCAAGTGCTCCCACCCTGCGTTGTTTTCATTTCAAAAAGGAGCCTAGAAAGGGCAGTGCCCTCAAGGAATGTATCGATAACATAGGAATTTCTAGACCTTGAATATCTGTGTTGAGGTATGGAGGGGAGAAGAATAGGAATCCAAATGATCTTTCTTATCCTCACCAGGTCCACACATTAGTCTGCTAAATGGATGTCAAGGTCAGCTCTGGCTTCCAGGCCAAGGAAGGGGTTGGTTCTTTGCCATAAAATCCAAGTGCCTGAAAATTTGTGAAAAAGTTAATTTTCTCAAAGCGTATTCCCAAGTCAGTATTCTTAAGGTTTCTTAAGGAAAGAGCAGTCCTTGCATAACTATGGCCCTCTTGGAGATCCAGAATGCGTACTGAAAGTTCTGAGAGGCCAGGCACAGTGGCTCACACCTGTAATCCCAACACTTTCAGAGGCCAAGGCAAGAGGGTCGCTTGAGACCAGAAGTTCAAGACCAGCCAGGGCAACAAGCAAAATCCTCATCTCTACAAAAAAATTAAAAATTAAGAAAATTAGCCACGTGTGGTCCCAGCTACTTGGGAGGCTGAGGCTTCAGTGAGCTATGATCATGCCACTGCACTCTAGCCTGGGTGACAGAGTGAGACCCCAACTCTAAAGTAAAAATAAAAATGGTTCTGGGAAACTCTTTAGTAAAGAACCTCGTTTAACTTTCTTAAACCCAATTTTATCCAAATTTCTTGAGCCTTGATCCCTTTTTCCTAAATACTGCCAATTTGGCATGGCAGAAAAACACTATGCTGTGGTAGAGGGATTCCCTAACCCTGGGGCCTGGACTGGTACCATTGGATGGCCTGTTAGGAACCAGGCCGCACAGCAGGAGGTTAGCAGCCCCCAGGCAAGCATTACTGCCTGAACTCTACCTCCTCTCCAATCAGGGGCAGCATTAGATTCTCACAGGAGCATGAATCCTATCATGAACTGCACATGCAGGGATCTAAGTTCTGTGCTTCTTATGCGAATGTAATGCCTGATAATCTGAAGTGTAACAGTTTCATCCCAAAATCAGCCACTCACCCCATCTATGGAAAAGCTGTCTTCCACAAAGCCAGTCCCTGGTGCCAAAAAGGTTGGGGACAGCTGCTGTACCACACGCTTTTGTAAATTTGACACCAATTTTAAACAATCAAATCTTGTTTCTTTGTTGATTTATATCATCATTTCAGAAAGCTTTCTTGCTTTCCTTGTGTTGCCTCTGTCTAATATTTTAGCCCGAAGTTTAATTGCTAAACCAAGACTTCAGTAAGAGGCCTTACCTAAAAGAAAAATGATGTTTGCTAAGTTATGTAACAAAATGCAGTTTCTCTATAAAGAGGAATAACATGGTTCTACCACACTGCCTCTTTGGGGCTTCAGTGAGCTATGATCATGCCACTGCACTCTAGCCTGGCCGACAGAGTGAGACTCCCAACTCTAACGCCTCTAATTCATTCAGCAGCCCCTAATTCTTTCACATCCTTCCAGCAACATGACCAAAAAGGCAAGGCCCCTTCTCCAACTCTCTCTCTCCATCAGTCTCAGAGAAGAATTCTCATGCCCCAGACCAATCATCACATTCCAATTACTGGCCCAGCTGCCTATCAGCCTGCAGCTTCAAACTCCTCCTGAGACCCACAAGAACCTCAGGGCAGTGTTGGAGGTGGCACAGATGATCACAGCTCTGATTTTACATTACGTAGACAGTGAAACAGAGATGAAATTTCCAGATAAGCAATAATTCATTTTTCAAGCTTCATTCATTCATTCATTCATTCACTCATTTGACTTGTTTATTTCCAAAAGTACAGTGATAAAGGCTTTCCATGCAAAGGGGATAAATTCACTATGCCTACAATGAGTCCTATGACAGAGATAAGAATAGAAAAGCCCTATTCCTCTCCTAACTAAGAAGGGATGAAGGAAGTCGGCAGGTTAAACAAAGTTCACAGCAAAGGCTGATAGTAGAGATGAAGCATTTTGGTTGCAAGTGAGAGAGACTCAACTCCAACTAGCTTAAGCAGGAGGGGAGTGTGTCAGCTCATTATTTAGGAAGTCCAAGGATAGAGCTGGCCTCAGGCATGACCGGTTCCATGAAGTAAAAAGACATTAACAAGACTGCTTGCCCCCATCTGTTTCTCATCTCTACTTTTCTCTAGTTGTTGCCAGCACAAATAGGCTTTTTCCATGAGACAAGAAGGACAGCAGCCCCTAATTCATTCACATCCTTCCAGCAACATGACCGAAAATGCAAGGCCTCTTCTCCAACTCTCTCTCCATCAGTCTCAGAGAATTCTCATGCCCCAGACCAATCATCACATTCCAATTACCGCCCAGCTGCCTATCAGCCTGCAGCTTCAAACTCCCCCTGAGACCCACAAGAACCCCAGGGCAGTGTTAGAAGTGGCACAGATGATCACAGCTCTGATTTTACATTATGTAGACAGTGAAACAGAGATGAAATTTCCAAACAAGCAATAAAGAAGTTACATGAAATTTCAGAGTGTAACTTTCAGTATTTTTTTGTTCTACTTATTTTGTTTTATTTTTTTTTTACCCCAGGTAAAAAAGTGAACAGCTCAGAGGTGTAACTGTATTTTTCTTTTCTTAAGCAATTTTTTCTTCCTCTGTCTACATTCACCTTTTCTTCCAAAGGAAAGGTAAAACCACTGCTTTTAAATGAGAAGAAATACCAGTTATTGTACTAACAGGGAATGTGTTCAGGAATAAAAAAATCTTGCCTATTCTACTTAAGGTTTTAAAAATTACTTTGCTAATCCCATTACTGGGTATATATACCTAAAGGATTATAAATAATTCTACTATAAAGAAACATGCACACATATGTTTTTTGCAGCACTATTTACAAGAGCAAAGACTTGGAACCAATCCAAATACAAATCATCTTTGTATTTTGAGAAAGAAATGTGGCACATATATCAAGAGATCTGTTTTTATATCATGTTCTTCGTAGGGACATGGATATAGCTGGAAGCCATCATTCTCAGCAAACTAACACAGGAACAGAAAAACAAACACCGCATTTTCTCACTCATAAGTGGGAGTTGAACAATGAGAACACATGGACACAGGGAGGGAACATCATACACTGGGGCCTGTTGGCGGTGGCGGGGGCAAGGGGAGTGAGAACATTAGGAGAAATACCTAATGTAGATGATGGGTTGATGGGTGCAGCAAATCACCATGGCACGTGTATACCTATGCAACAAACCTGCGCATTCTACACACGTACCCCAGAACTTAAAGTAAAATTTTTTTTTAAATTACTTTGCTAATGTCTTTCAACTCCAATGTCTTAGTGTAACTTCAGTTGCTATTGAGTTTTGACCTAGTGTGGCATAAAGAAAATAGATTCCATGATTTTGTAACATTGCTTATTCTATAAGTAAATAAATTTTGGCAATAAAACCAATTAAATAAGTTTGACATTTAAACACGTGTACACAGAATATACTGTTTCTATGCATGTACTTATACACATCAAGGTTTCTTTTAAGATGCATCAAGGCCAGGCACAGTGGCTCACACCTGTAATCCCAGCACTTTGGGAGGCCAAGGCAGGCGGATCACCTGAGGTCAGGAGTTTGAGACCAGCCTGGCCAACATAGTGAAACCCGTCTCTACTAAAAATACCAAAATTAGCCGGGTGTGGAGGTGGGCACCTATAATTCCAGCTACTCGGGAGGCTGAGACAGGAGAATCGCTTGAACCTGGGAGGCAGAGGTTGCAGCAAGTTGAGACTGCACCATTGCACTCCAGCCTGGGCAACAAGAGTGAAACTCTGTCTCAAAAAAAAAAAAAAATGCATCAAAATTATTAGGCTTCCTTCAAAGGCCTTAATAAAGATTCTTGAGCTTTGTCTTCTTACGGCAAATTTAATTCTAGAATTTCCATTTTTGTATTCCTCAAATTGTGCTCTAGGACTACATGCATCAAAATTACATGAGAAAGCTTGTTAAAATACAGATTGTTGGACCCCACTTTATATGTATTGAATCAGAATCTCTTGGGGAAAGTTCTAGGAATCTTTGTATTTAAAGCTTTGCAAATGATATTTCTGCACCCTAAAATATGAGAAGCTCTGTCCTAAAACTTTGGAGAATTTTAATTGCAATTTCTGAGTTACCGTGTCAGATACTATATTTTTCTATCTCCAAAACAGGATAAAATACTTGTGAATTCTGTGAACTTTATTTTGTCACTAAAATGTAACTAGCAATCTTTGTGGGTCATGCTGGTTTGAAGTTCTGTGACAAAGTAGCTATAAGCATAGTTAATGAAACAAAGTCCTTTGGATTTAAAAATACTCACTCTAATGAGTATTAATGAATAAGATAGGTAAACTCCATTGTTGCAAACTTTTATGATTATAACAAATGAATCAATACGATTTTATTATAATGGGTACATTGCAAGAACTGATGTGATAATTAACATCCAACTGAAATTAATCTATATAGTAAAATTTTGTGAAAACTCATTACAGTTGTGAGTTTTCTTCCAAATGAACAATCTCAGCTCTCCATAAACAGGATTTTATTTCCAATCCAAGACAAGTTATAAGAAGTCAACATATACAATCCAATTCCTCCCACTAGCAATGCTAGAGTTGCTGCTTAGAAAGTCCTTGCACTTTAGAGCCAGAAGAGCCTTAAGGATAGTGAACTTCAATCCTTCTTACAGATGAAGAGACTGAAGAGCAAATCTCATGATTGACAGCAGAACCGGAAGGAAAATCCTAGTGTTCTGATTGCCTACTCCTCCTATTGGAGTACAGAATTAAATAATTCTTCCTGGGATATGCATTGTTCTCAAAGATTCAGGGGTAGGTGGGAGCAAACTTTTTTTATATAACAGATATGCTAGAGTTTTTTTTAAAAAACAAAAAAAAGTCACGTAAACATGAGACTTGAAAGAAACGCCACTCAGTCACCTTGAGTTATTCATTCCTTCTCTCCTTCCATTCAAGATACATGGTAGAAATGTTTAAAAATCCCATTGTTACCCCAACTTCCCTACCAAAATCTGACAAAACTAAAAGCAAACAGAAAACATGACCCCCAAAGCAGTCATGGATAATTACTTTATACATATCCAGACAGATCCAGCATGGTTGAAAATAAAGCAGGTGAGGCTGTTAAGCTCTTCTCAGATAATTTACTGAGCATCTACTACAAATCTGGGCCTGGGTTTCACTTATCCACTCTGTTATTCAACAGATACCTATGGAACACCTACTAGGAGCTAGAAACTATGACATGCTCGGGTGATAATAAGCTGAATAGACAGGAGAAAGCAAAATTAAACCCATAATTACAGGGTGTTAGATTACAGGCTGTAAAACCAGGTGTTATGGCCACAACTACTCAAGTAGGTTGAATCAGTGAAGACGCAAAATGGAAATGACATTGGACTGAGTCTTGAAAGACAGTCAGGAGTTTATCTAATGGAATAACGGAAAAGGAAGAGAAAATAATGGGAACAGCCCATGCAGAGGTATTAAAGGGTGAGGAGTCATCAGATAAGCAGTTGACGAGAGGATCCAGAGAAGACAATATTATAGACATAAGCATTGTTTTTGTGCCATCTAGCACAATATGGGCAAAGCCAAACAAGTTTTTAAAATAATAATAATCTACCTTCTTTGAGCAAGAGACTGCAGAATGGTGAATGAGGGAGCCCACTCTTGAGAGATGGCTTCAGAATGAAAGAAATCTATTCTCATGTTTCCTCTCTTTAAAGCCTCAGATGCCTTCCCAGCTTTCAAAGCCCTCCTCTTCCTGCAAAACTGCTAGGATTTCTAGAATCCAAACAGAGTCCTTGGAAGGAAGGAATGGTCAAATCAAAGAGGGGATATTATGCATCCCCGTGCTTACCATATCATTTTGTCTCCTTTCTAAGCCCCTTGGTATGTAGATCACATAGCAGTTTTTTACACTGGTGAGTGATGGTAAGTGATAGACATGAGTTCCAGGTTTCGCTACTTAAAAACCATGTGACTTCAGGGAAGCCACATACCTCTCAGGACATTTTTCTCATTGTAAACACCGTGCTAGTTCAACGTGGAGCTTAGACATGATGTGAGGCAGAGCACCTGTTAAAAGGTCTAGCCTATCCTGGGCCTTCTATGGGGCAGCCACTACCAGTATTATGCAGTTTCATTCATTCATTCAACAAATCTTTACTGAGGACTTATGTAGAAGCCAGAAGGAATATAAAAATAAATCTGAATCGGATTTTGCTGTCAGTGACCTTCCAATCTATAGAAGAGATACAGGACCAAGCCAAATAAATCTCTCCGCCTCCTATGGCGAGACCATTTGCAGATGGTAGGGGACAAGACAAAGGAAAGTAGCAAGAAGGAGGTGATGGGGTCACTGGGCACTCAGATCGAGGCAGAGCAGACTCAGCGGGGTGCGCGGTAAGAGGGGGAGGGCAGGGGCGGGCCGGCAGGGAAGGGTGTGTGGAAGGGCAGGTCAAGAGGCGGGGAGAGAAGTGCGGGCCGCACTCCGAGGCCGTCCAAGACACTGGCAAGCCGCAGAAGCCCAGTTCGCCGGCCATGAAGCAGCGATTGCCGGCGCTGCAGCTGCTGAAGCTGCTGCTGCTGCTGTTGCTGCTGCTGCTGCTGCAGCCGCCGCTGCCACGAGCGCTGCGCGAGGCGAGCTGCTGCCCTGAGCCCTGCAACTGCACGCCCGACGGCGCCCTGCGCTGCCCCGGCCCCGGGGCCGGTCTCACTCGACTGTGAGTACACAGCGCTCCCGTCGCGGCCCCCTCGATGCAGGACCCTCAGTCGCTCTGTGTCACCTTCCCTCCCTTCTCTTGTGACCCCCTTTCCCTGGAAGCTTGGAGAAAGACGCTTTGCCCTATCAAATTTCCCCCACGTTTTAGGGTGATGAGAACTCAAAGCTTGGTGGTTGTTTTTGCAACCCCATGCCCCTGAGAGCCCCGGTCCCGCTCTTTTCTCCTGGTTGGGGCTGCGGCTCGGGGAGTAGAACTATTCAGGATCCTCAGGAGGCCTGTTGTCTTCCGATGCTGGATGGGAATATGGGTGTGATACTCCTCAACCAGCAGCTGTCTCTGCCAGAGAAGTCACAAGCCTTTGAGCCTTGGGCCAGCCACGTCAGGGAAGATGAATGTGGGCTCTGGCACCATGTGGTCCTCTAGGAATGGAGTGCTCAGGCCCTATAGCCAAGGGTGACCTAATCTGTCAACTGGAACTGCTGGCACCGTCACATGGGCCTCTGAGTGAGCATACAAGCCGCTGGTCCACCGGGCCCAGATGTGCTTGCACTTGAGTCTCATGGTCTAATGGACCAAAGGCCCCGTGCCCAGCCGCCGGACCCCGTGCCCCACCACAACCTCCACACTCACAGGCCTGTCTGAGGGATTGTATACACCAGCAAGCAGGTGGAGGGCGTTGATTCCAGAGTGATAAGATCAAGTGGAGAAGGGGAGCCTTTAGTGCTAGTGTATCAGGGTGTCATCATGTCTCCTTTCTCCCGTTTAGAAAAAAAAACAACCACATATCTTATTTACATGAAATGTCCAGATAAACTGAAAGTAGATTAGTAGCTGCCGGAGGTTGAGGGGTGGATAGGTGACTACAATCAATGGGTATGGGGTGGGGGGTGATGAAACTTTTGTAAAATTAGATTGTAGTGACAATTGCATGTGAACATATTAAAAACCATTGCATTGTCCACTTTAAATTCTATAGTATAGGATTTACATCTCAATTCTTTTCCTTCAAAGGAAGGAAAAGAAAGAAAAAAAGACAAGAATATCTAAAAGGCTGATAGAGGTCTTGATCATCTCCTAACCATTAGACATGATGGAATTCTGTGCTGGGGAAGGAAGGAGACCACCCCCTCTGCCATTTCCTTTGAACCCCCAACAGCCTGTTTCATCGAGGAGGCTCACCCTCCCTGCCCCTCTCAACCACAGTGATTCCCAGAAGGCCGGGCTTCTTCCGACAGAAAAGTTAAAGGCCTTCTGGGAATGATTGTGGTTGAGAGATACAGTTTAAGGGTTGAGGGATTTATATTAATTAGTTTCCATTAATTATCTTGTCAGCTCCATTCCCTGAAGAATTGGACCATGCTGATAGAATTTGTTTCCATCAATTCACAAATCCATAGCACAGGCCTTCCAAGTTCCAGCCCTGGTCCATCCCCGACAAGCTGACGTGTTGCTCCTATGAATGACTGTACCGCTAACAGCCTTTCTCACTTGCCTGCTACTTATTATGCAGATTAGAAGAAACCGAGACCCAAAGAGAAGGAATAACTTGCGCAAGGTCTCACAGCTATTGAGTAGCAATTCAGGATTTTATCTATCATTATCTTTTTATATTTGCTCATCTTTGTAAGAAAACTACCGCTTTCTTAATAAAAGACACACACACACACACACACACAGTTTCTCCAAAATTAGTACTGAGTGAAGAACTCCCATTGGGGGCATGATTGGGTGGGCTAAGCCCCAGGTCCTTTTCAATTCAGCTTTTCAGTGAGAGAGATCTCTTAAGGGCTCCTGCTGCCACGTGCTGTTCTCAGGAGGGGACCCCTTCCCTGGAAAAGGCTGAAGTTAATTAAAAAAATAAATAAAACACTTTCTTTTGCTGCCTCCCGGCAGGGTTTCAGGAATCCTAGAACCCCTCAGAAATATTTGGCAGGGCTGACTAGGTTTGGAGGTAGAGACCCTGAGCATCCACCAGGAACATCCTCTGCCAGTCATTTAGCCTCCTTAGCCATGCATGCTGACCCTCACCAGGTTGCATTTCCTGAGCATCAAATGGTTGAGAGATGCCCTCCTCTTTCAAGAGATGCCCTTGTCACTCTGTGGAGGTTGAGCCTATGCAAGCCAAAACAGGATGACTTTTGGTACAACGTAACAACATCAACATCCATATGACAGAGAGGTGCATGTTAAGCAAAGAGAGGGTTGTTACTTTAAGGCAACATTTCTCTAAGTATGGTCCTAGCCCAGCAGTATGAACATCACCTGGGAAATGTTAGATTGCATATTCTCAGGCCCCACCCCCAGCCTACTGAATCAGAAACTCCAGGGGTGGAGTCCAGCAGGCTACATGTTAACAAGCTACCCAAGTGATTCTGATGCATACTAAAGTTTGAGAACCAAGGCACAGCTCTCCAGGGAGACAGGAAAAAGTATATTTTAAATGTCTTTGTGCCATACACTTCCCTTCTCCATCCCCGCCAAAGCGTGTATAACACCTATTTATTGCAAAAAGGCATAAAATTAAAATCCTAAATCCAGAGGCAGATGGAAAATAAGCAGAATTGAGGAAGATTTTTTTTCCTCAAAGAAGACTGGAAGAAGGAATCCATAGAGGACAGACTAAAGATACAGGGAATGAGGAAAGACTAATAATTGTTAGAGTCGGCTCTCAGTGGGGGGAGGAGGAAGAGAGCATCAGTCTAACAACATAGGGGAAATTTTAATCTTAGAACAAATAAGTATAGTTTTGAGTCCTGAGGGAAGAAGACCTTTGGGTAAAGAAATAACTCAATATTAAGGCAAAGGACAGGAAAAGTGGACAGGTTCATACTGAAATCCTCTTTTCTTGATGGTGAATGCATGAAATGATAAACAGTAATTATGGCACAGAAAACTGCTATAAATGGCAAGTTATCAGTTCATTTAAAAAAAAAAAGAAAGCTTAAATTGTGAGATAAGGCTTCCAAGAGAAGACGATGTGGTCTTGCACTAAATTATTACAGACTTCGCCTCTGCAGAGAGAAGGGGAGCATTCCAAGTTCTCAGGGTTGGAGGAGGCAATTCCACAGAGCACCTTGGAACTCAGCATCAACCCCTCAATAGATGCTAGTTTATGCTTTAGTCATTTGGGCCCCTAGTAACCTAAAACCTTCATCTGAAGTTCACTATTTGGTTTAAGAAGAAGAAAAAAACCCAAGGTATATGGATTATAACTGCTTATCACTGACAAGCCCACTGCTTACAAATTTTGAAAATGGCATTGTCCAAGTCTTTCCTACACTTCCATATTTTATGAAAAATATAGGTATTTAAAATCCAAAATGTGATACAAAAAAATGCCCTCCCACATTTCATTTAATTGGAGAAAATAATGAAAGAAAAAAATTGATTTAAAAAATTTCCTTCCTTTCTTATTAGTTCTAGGCAACTGGAAAGAGGAGAAGAAAAAACCCTCACCTTGCCCATGGTTATATAAAGATCTTTGTTTCTATGACAACAGAAAGGTTGATCAACAGAAAGGTTGATCTGCTTGATATGGAAACAGCTTCTGAAAAATCTGTTAGTAAGAAAATGCTAATAATAATTATGGCAATTTATTTTTTGGCATGTTGTACCTACTGAACAGAAATTAAACTTTTAGACTTTGTTATAAGATATAATCCAGAGGCTCTGGCAAGATACTGGCTTGGTGCAAAAGTAATTACCATTAATTTCAATGGCAAAAACCATTGAAAGTAATGGTAATTTCATGAGGATGTGCATATGTACATCCCTCTAAGGGTGTGGTTCCTGTCCCTGAGGAGCCCACAATCTCGGTGGAAACACATCCCCAAGAGACTGGCGTAGGTGTAGAGAGAGACAACAGGGTCCAAGGAATTCAGAGAATGAATTAATCACTATGAACGGAAGTCTCCAAGGGAAGGTTTCATGGGCCAAGTTTTAAGCAGCTTTAAAGAGGAGTCCTGGTGGAAGAACCACAGGTTAAAGTCAACTAGAGATCCCTGCTGAGAAGCAAGGAACAAGGTTGAATAAATTCTTCCATCTGTATCCCTCTCCCAGGCTTTGGGAGGGGAAATATTTTTTAAGAGAAGATAAAAAGTTATTAGAGAGCTTTGATTACCCAGAGGTTGTGCCAAAAAAAAAAAATCCCAATATGGAGTTCTTGACTAATAAGCTTTCAATGAAAGTCATTCTTTGATGGTTTGTTACAAAGGCATTAAGTAAAAACCATGATTAGGAGTCACTTCCCCATGAAGCCTTCCCTGATGCCCACCACCCCAACCCCACTCCACTTTCAGCTTCCCCCTCCACATAGTCACTTCAATATCCTGGGCTTACATATATTTTTGCACATATCCCAGCATAATGCAACCATTTGTTCAACATGTGCCTCTTCTGCCAGAGCAGGTTTCTAAACCTTAGTAACATTGACAATTGGGGCCAGATAATTGTTATGGGAGCTGTTTTGTACCTTGTAGAATGTTTCCCAGTATCCCTGGCCACTTGATAGATGCCAGAAGCACTGCCCTCCCAAATTGTGACAACCAAAAGAATCTCTAGACATTTGCCAGATGACCCTTGGAGGGGGGAGGGGGCAATTCCTCCCCCACCCCTTGGTTTAGAGTCATTGTGCTACAGTAAGAACCACCTGAAGAGGTGTCATTCAACTCAGGGTTCCCAGAATTTCACATGTGTGTAATTAAAGTGTTTACTGAGTTTCATGATTAAACTGAGTTGATAGCTGAATAGGAACAATTAACTCAGGCAAAAAAGAAGCATGCCTACATTAGCTAGCAGGTATTACATCTAAATCTCATTTTTGAAATCTCCACTTTAGAAATGGGGAAGTGAGGAAATGCTATAGGTTGTGAAGGGAGTTATTTGTGTTATGTCAGCATCCAGGTCCTATAATAGAATTTGTAGGCTTCCAGTCTATCGTTTGAATGGGAAATAGCAGACATATCAACTTCAAAGCTTACCTATATTAGTATATTCCATCTAGATTGTTTTCCTTTTATTTTTTAGACTCACTCAGTGGGGAAGAATCAATTCCTAGCCCAAGATCCCTTAATAAAAACAAACTGAAAACAAGCAAAAACCACCAAGGCAGCCTGAATTGAGAAAGATGGGCTCCCGCTGTAGGACACAAGGTAACAGCCCCCAGGAAAGAATCCACAGAGAGAAATAAGACTACCACAGTCTTGCAAGTAAGACAGCTTGGCCCTACCCTCAGCTTTCCTAAAGCTGGGCCAGCCAAAAAATCTCAGAATTAAGAAAGTTCATGTCCCACCTCCCTAGCCCACCCCCCACCACCACCACAACCACCCCTAAAGAAACAAAGGCCCAAGGTTGAGGTTAATCTTGAACCTTAGTTCTGACTCAGCTCTCCCAGCCATGCCTTCAAGGCAACTCTTAAACCTGACCTTGCTGATACACAGACTCCACGGGACAAGCTCAGGAAGCACTAGATTTTATTTGTTTAAAAATCACTCTTTTGGGGAAAATGAATGGTGGCCCCTAGCAAGACACTAAAAAAAAAAGCAACGGAGTTCCCAAAATCTTAACGCAAGTGTAGAGCCAAAAGGTTCACACACAGATCCCCTTGGCATTGGACCCTGCTCCCTCCTTGGAGAGCAATAATTCCTTGGGCTTTTTTCTTCTATTTTTTTTTTTTTATTTCAAAAGCAGTAAATCAGATTAATCCAAGGCTCCAGTTCTGCTCCTTTGCCCACCTCTATCTTCTTCCTAAGCCCCTCAATTGGCTCTTTTCATGTCTTGAAATGAGGCAACAAAGGTCTCTTTCCAAAATATAATCTCCCAGAGTGACTGCACCAAATGGTGTCTTGGCGGCCATGTGTAACTCTGATCTTACACTTGAGGTTTTAAAGCCAGTTGAGTCACAGTGGTGAAGAGAAGCCCTCCTGCTCACTTCCACAGCCGAGAGGGCTGGCTCCATGGGAGCATATGTGCTTTGTTCCGGCAGCTCCCCTTGGCTGCAGAAAAATCATATTTAATGCAGATTTTAGCAAATTCCCACCAGCTTTTTTTCTTATGAAAGGAATTAAAATAATCCCGCCCACCAGGCAGGTGGGCTTTCTGACTTGGTGGGCAGCTTATAGCTGCTTCTCCACAGGGTCCTCATTTACTCCCAGCTTCTGCCTCACTAGGAGATGACACCCCCTCCTAGCAAACCACTCACAGCTGCTATGTGGCCCTGAACCTCGGCTCTTTAATGCCACCTGATCCAAATTCAGAAAAGTACAATTTATAAATAAAACTCAACTTTCAGAATGAAGATTTAATCCCTTGCTGCTGTTACATTTGTCCCTGACTCTGATGCAATGAGGTTACGCTACTGCTGGGTTCCTAATTCCACCTCATGAGCAGCAGCAGACAGCATTTCTGAGCCCACAGAGGTGGGGATGCTCTGGTATGACAGGATAGGGTCCAATGCAGTCCCCAAATTATTCAAACTGATCAGTAGGACAGACTGGGTAGAACTGGGTTCTAGCACCAGGTCCCCTTTCCCTAATTTGCACTGTAGGTATTTGGCTCAATGATAAAATCTCTTTGCTGTCTGTAAAAGGGATATGATGATTCCTGACCCTGAGTGGGGACAGATATAGTGAAGATAAATGAGACCAAAAAAAAAGCCAAAAGTATGGAAATAAAGTTTTCACATAACTACAAGGTATTACTGTAATAATCTGATGATGCAGAGAAGACTAAAAAACCCACAGCCCATATGTGAGGTTGAACAGTAAGTATCTGTCATCCAAGGGGCAAGCCTGATGGAACAGTTTTGTTCCTGGGAGGTGTTAATTAGAGAAAGTGACCCACTATATTTTCTCAACCTGGAAAGTGAGTAAGTTAGAATCCCAAAATAGCAGAGCTCATTATTGCGTTGAGTGTAATTTCTGGCCTTTTCAGCCCAGACTGAGCTGTCCCTGCCCCTGACACATACCTCCTAATACCTGATCATAGGCTGGTTTTGGTCCTGTATGCCCAGCTAGAGCATCCAAACCCATTCTGGATCTTTCCCCACCCCTTCTTTCCCCATCCCTAAGCCTGAGACTGGACACACAGAAAACCTTCAGGTGAGATTTGTTGGCCATTCAGGAACTATGTACTGAAATGTACAAGACAGCATATAGGATCCAAAGACACCATCCCTGCCCTCGAGAAGCTTATAGTCTTTCAGATGTAGAAGAGGGATCTTGTTCTCAAATGAGTACAGAGAAATGGAGAATGTGATAAATGCTAGATAAAGGTTATAAACAAGATAGAAGTTCAGAGCAGGGAATCATCTCTTCTAGCCAGAATAACAAAGAAGCCTTGGTGGAAGTGACATTTGAACTGTGTAGTGCTTTAAGGGTCATTCTCTATAGGAGCAGCAGGGCTAACATGGCTTCCCATTAGCTCAGTTCTAGCCAGCTTAGAGAGGCCACTGAGGAATCACTATTCAAAGCCTTCGGTCGTCTCACTGAGCACTAGCATGTGCCCTGTGTTATGGACTGTCCCTAGAGCAGCGGATTACTTCACCCTGGAAACCTCGAGTGGGGCTCTGGCTAAGTCTTTTTTCATTTGCAAGCACCAGAAATCAATTCTGACAATTTTAATCATAAGAGATTAACTTAATAGAAGGATAAGGAGGTAGAAGTATGCTGCGAAGATGTAAGGAGAATATCTGGCATCTTAGCAAAAAGAGCTCAGGGAGCTTCTCCCTAGATTTGCAATGAGTCCCTTCCAAAGACAACTCCTCTCTGTCCCTCTATTATAAATTTCAAATTCCTAAAAGGAGAAACTGACTGACCCATGCATACCCAGCACAGAATCAATCTGCTCAGTCAGCAAGATTCTTCCACCATAATGCAACCAGCTCTGAAGTACTTCCAGAGAAGCGAACATTTTTGATACAGGCAACCTGATAATGGTGACTACCAGAGGGGATGAGTTAGTAAAACATGAAGGCACACAAGCCAGTAATTTCAGGCACTTAAAACCCATTCTCAGGCACAATGGCTCGCACCTGTAATCCTAACACTCTGGGAGGCTGAGGCGGACAGACCGCTTGAAGTCAGGAGTTTGAGACCAGACTGGCCAACATGGTGAAACTTTGTCTCTACTAAAAAATACCAAAAAATTAGCCAGGCATGGTGGCACATGCCTGTAGGCCCAGCAACTCAGGAGCCTGAAGCAGGAGAATCTTTTGAACCGGGAGGCAGAGGTTGCAGTGAGCCAAGATTGCACCACTGCACTCCAGCCTCGGCAACAGAGCGAGACTCTGCCTCAAAAAGAAAGAACGAAAGAAAAGAAGAAAGAAAGAAAAGGAAAGAAAAAATGAGAAAGAAAGAAAAAGAAGGAAAGAAAGAAGGAAAGAGAGAAATGAGAAATAATAAAAATATGTAGCATATCAGTTGCAACCAGATTTTACACATTTACTTAAAAAAAAGTTTTTCAGTGTTGTGAAAGAAAAGTTTTTAATGAAAGAGCTTCCTGAACCATATCTGTAATGTCACTGCCTTGACAACATAATATTCTCTGCTTCTGAAAAATATTTTCAAGAAATCATTACAGATGATGCAGACGATCCCCAGGGAGAATCCAACATGTAGTTTTATTTATCAGAGTTATTCTTGTCATGTTATATTATTGCTCTTCGAATTCTAGTTTAAAGAGACAGAGATTGGGTTATTTTGCTTTGTTTCTTTAGAAAACCTTAAATGGGTTTTGAGTAAGGGCTTAGATATACTTACTATTTTCCTCCGAGGCTTTATATTTTTAATTTACTTGCTGCACAAATGAATTGAAAAATCCATTATCCGAGAATCTTCTTAACATCTTGGTTCACATGATAAAACATAAACTCCTCACAACTTTTTTGGTGCTCTGGAATGGCTGTCTTAGAAGACAGTCGCTCAAATTGTATTTTCCAATGGGAAAGCTTCAACTGACTTAACTTTAAAACAATCGATGCTCGAATGCAAAATCTGCAGAGTGGTTCTCTAGAGTTGAACTATTTAATGGAAGGTTGTTCTTTATCATGTCTTATAAAGGCTATCAGACAAGGCCTAAAAGAGATATCTGAGCCCAACAGAAAGGTACCAGTTGGGAGTGTTTATTCTCCCTCTCAGTTGTACTAATCAGAGGAGAGTCAAGAGTTAGGAACAAGCCATAGGCATGCTATAGACTTACAGGTGACTGACCCATGACAAACAGAAAAATCAATTCCAAAGTATGAAACCCACCCACCCCTACCCCCGCCAAGGAAATAAAGATGTCATTAAATGTAGCCTAGGTAGCCTAACCCTCTGACAGTGAGCAGCTGTGAATTATTAATAAAAATACTTATTGAGTTCTTATCTTGTACTGCATGCTATATTAGTATTATGTAAACACAGATTTTTTTTTAGCTTATACACATTTTATAGATGTGGAATAATTTTGATTTGAACCCAGGCTGCCTCCAGAGTGTGCACTCTTAACTACCACACTATGTGGCTCCAAGAGAGAAAGCAAGTGCAACTGGTGACGAAGACCCCTTCTATAGAATATGTAGTGCCTGAGATGGACCTTTAATCCAGGATAGAATTTGACCAGCAAAGAAGGGAGATGTGCCAAACAGCAGGAACTGTGAATGACGTCAGGAAAGTGTGAGTCAAGTTCAGGAAGTACAAATAGTTTGATTTGTCTAGGGAGGTGCTGTTCAGTAGAAACATAATGTGAGTCACACAAGTAATTTTCAATTTTCTAGTGCCCCATTTTAAAACTTTTCAAAATGTGAAATTAATAAAACATTTAGTCTAGTATGTACGAAATATTCTCATTTCAATATGTTATCAATACAAAAATTACTGAGATATTTTAAATTTGTTTTTCTTACCAAGTCTTCAAAACCTGGTATGCTTTTTTCTTTTTCTTTTTTTTTTTTTTTTTGTGAGATGAAGTCTTGCTCTGTCACCAGGCTGGAGTGCAGTGGCACGATCTCGGCTCACTGCAACCTCTGCCTCCTGGACTCAAGCAATTCCCCTGCCTCAGCCTCCCGAGTAGCTGGGACTACAGGCACGGGCCACCACACCCAGCTAATTTTTTTGTATTTTAGTGGAGATGGGATTTCACCATGTTGGCCAGGATGGTCGCAATCTCCTGACCTTGTGATCCACCCGCCTCGGCCTCCCAAAGTGCTGGGATTACAGGCATGAGCCACTGCACCCGGCCAGTATGCATTTTATACTTACAGCTCATCTTGATTCAGACTGGCCTATATTTCAACTGCCCGGTGGCCGCTATAGCTAATGGCTGCCAAATGAAACAGTATAAGTCTAGTGTATTGTTTACATAAGGGCAAGATACAACTGGCGAATAAAGATTGAGCCTTGAATGCAAGGCTGAGACATCTGTAGATAGTTAGGTTGGCTGAGACGGAGGCACAGAAGCTATTTGACATGAGAATGACATAGCAGGAGTTGTCAGGAAGAGTAATCTAGATTGGTCAGGGGAAAGCAATGATGGAGTGAGAGGAAACCAATTAGGAGACTCTGGATTAGTCCAGGTGGAGAAAATAATGGCCAAGAGTGGCAGTGGGTAAGGAATAAAGGGGCTAGAAGCAAGAGACAATGTGAAAGCAGAATCTACCAGAGACTGGATGTTCAATGGGAGAACAGAGGAAATGTTCATACATGGCATCCAGTAAATTCTCAAATAATACTGAAAGGGAAAAAAATAGTGTAGTCATGAAGTGCAGAAGAGGATGGAGGAAGAGAAAAACCATTCTGGTAGGCTCCAAAGCTTCATGGAGAAACAGGGATTTGAGGTGCATCTTGAAACTGAGCTATGTCCTCAAGAAGCTGATGGCTCTGTTCAAGAGGCTAAGTTTTCCCATAAAAAATAGAGGATCATGTAGTAGAATGTATCAGCAAACACACAAATGAACAGTACTGATGTGACTTGATTGGCGGAGGACAACAGCACCAAACCAGGGATGAAGAAACCTATGCTTTAGTCCAGATTTGCCTCTGAATTGCCATGTGGTTTCAAAAAAGTCATCTCCCTTTTCCGAAGTTAAGATTCTTTCTCTGTGAAGTGAGGGGTTGTACCAAATGCTTGTAAGCAACCCTTTCACTCTAATTCCTTGAGCCTAATACAGTAAGTGCAGGGAATAGTCAACAATAATCAAAACCACCTGGATTTTTAACGCATTTTCCAAAGTTTTCTGCTGTAAAGCTTCACATATTGGACGTTCATCTATACTAACTTCATATTTCAGTTATCATTGAAGCCTCAGCTCCCTCCAGGTAAATGCGGAAAACAATAGGCCAGTAAGTGAAGACATTCCCTGTAATGAAGCCACCAAATAGATCGATACCTTTGAAACCTTGAATATTTAAAATTATTTGAAAAGAAGAAAGTTATTTTTTATTCTAAGATGAAAGCAAGTTTATTATAATTGTGAGCAGCTTCGAAAAGAACATAGAACTTCTTAAGACACTGTTAATTGTAGAACAAGATATTAATAAATACAAAAACACCAAATTCTTTTGAATTTAAATATTTAAATAAACCTCCTCCCATTTCGACAAGTTCATTAGGCAAAAAAGCTTTGACTGTCTCTGGTTTCTCTCTTTTTTCCCTTTATCTGATTTTGTAGTGTTTCAGAATTCAGGATGTAGCTCTAGCAATAAACTAATTATCTGTGGAAAATGGATGGATGTTTGTAGCTTTCTTAAATCAATAATATAGATGGCTTTTTAAAAAAACAATTAGAAGATAGTGAATAAAAACATTTCACTTCTGCCATGTGTTGGGCAGAAGAAAAAGCAAAACCTCTGGTAAGTGACCAAAGACCCTATACAGTCTTTGGGGACCCCAGATTGGTGCTAGATTTCTTCCCTGGCTCTTCTTTCCCTCTGCGCCTGCTCAGCCTGTGGGCCTCAGAAGGCTGTCCTGCCCTAGGAAACGTCTTGTACTCAAGTTCTGAAAAACCCAGGGGAGATTTGCTTTATGCAATACCTGTCTTTAAAAAGAGAGTGTGTCCATTGAACTCTATTTTCCATTCACCCAAGGAGTTTGCTATTTAAAGTAACCCTGCAGTAAATCCTTCTATAGAACAGAGAAATCTTTGATAATGCCTATGTCTTCCAATTTGATAGCTTTTTGAAAGCAAGGATTTCCAGATTTTTTTTTTATTTTTAATACTGTAACATACAAAACAAATCTTCTGTTTTCTTAAATTGAGACACTAGAGCCTTCCTGACTGAAGCTCTCTGGGTAACATTACTTCAAGGATTTGTTGACAAAAATTAAACTGGGCAAATTGGCTCCTTCCAAAGCCATCTGTGTTATTAAACTCAAAAGAAATAAAAGAAGAGGGGCCCAAGAGCCAATCCTGGGTACCCAGGAGACATTTGAAACCACTAGGAGGACATGATAAGGTGGCATTATCTTCTTTAAGGTAATTAGATTTATCTGGATGCTATAAATTTTCCTGTCACTGGACTCTGACACAGCTGCACTGAGTACTTTGCAGTTGGATTTTGCTGGGAAGGGAGTCAAGTCAGGGCCCAGGTAAGAGTTGACAGAAAGAATCTCTGAAGATAGGATGGTCCTTCTGAGTAGTCCCACCTGAAGGCATGGGGCTGGGCCTTTATTCTATACATTGTCCAGTCATTGGATGAAGGCTGCCCAAAAGAGAAGACATAATCTTGAGCAAGGTAGCAATCTTGGTCTGTGTACTGGTCCATTCTCACACTGCTATAAAGAAATACCCAAGACTGGGTAATTTATAAAGAAAAGAGGTTTAATTGGCTCACAGTTCTGCAGGCTGTACAGGAAGCATGGCTGGGAGGCCTCAGGAAACTTACAATTATGGCAGAAGGCAAAGGGAAAGCAAGCACATTTTCACATGGCCAGAGCAGGAGGAAGAGAGAGAGGAGAGGTGCTACACACTTTTAAACAACCAGATCTCACAATAACTCACTCACTATCATAACAGCAGCAAAGGGAAAATCTGCCCCCATGATCCAATCATCTCCCACCAGGCCCCACCTCCAATGTTGGGAATTACTATTTGACATGAGATTTGGGCAGATGCAGACCCAAACCACATCAGCCTGCAAGCATAATTCTAGGAGAGCAACTGAGCTGAGAGCTTCAGCCACCCACTCTCTCCTATCAGTTGGTGAAATTGGTGCCTCAGTACTGCAAAGTGTTTTGGGTAGCCCACCATAGAATCCACTACAGAAACTAGACCAACTCCTCTGGGTAGTACCAAAATAGGGTCACCATCTGTGCCAAGGGCCCCAGTTTGCAAGTCAGAACCAAGCAGTGAGACATACTAGCTTGAACCTAACCAGACAGCAACCAGGAACTATTCTAGCGCAGCACTGTCCCCTAAGGGGTAGAGATACAGGGACCAGGATCTGGTGACTGAGAAGAAGAGAACACAGGGGCTAGAAGGAGCCCTACTCGTATATGGACTCTGGGGAGACCAAGCAACCTACAGGATAAGAAATCGAGACAAAAACAAACACCAGCATAGCATGTGGGTAGGCACTTCAGGTGCACTCCTGCCCTCCAAATACTAATATTATTGGGTCCAGTTTAGACAATGCACAAGCCTCACCAGGGTCATGACCAATCCCAACATCCCAACACTAGGGTGAATGACTTAACTCCAGCCCTAAGGAGTACAGACTGCTTCCATTTCAACTTTAACCCACAACTAAAAGGGGTGGGGACCTGCAGATGGGATTAATGAATAGATGGAGGTTCCAGAGCTGAGGAAGCTAATGCAGTTTTTGTAATCCAATGAAGCATTTGTTTCAATATCTGTGGCAAAGGCACTTGGGCAAGGTGCCACCTGCATTGCATTGTCAATTTATTTAAAAACAAAACTTCAAAACTGTAAAAAGGACTGTGAAAATATAATAAATTTAAGTAGCTCCATAGTTCTACAGCCATATTTTTCACAGCTGTCACCTTTCAAGGGAGAACTCTCCACCCTGCAAGTTTAACCTCATATTTGCCCAGTAATCCTAATTCTTTGCCACCCATCTGAGGTGCATAGTTGTGGTGTGTCACCCTCCTTTGCTAAGACAGAAAGGGCTCTGTCCTTCTTTTATTTTCTTTGCTATATGCATAACTTTCATTCCTTTTTTGACCCTGGACAGCAGAGCTGCTGAACGTCCTTGCCTTAGGCATTTTTGCCCTCAGTTCTCCTTGGCTTCTGCTCTATATCAAATGATATCAACTAGACCTTTCTACAGTAGTTCACAAAATTATTGGAATACGAGTATGCCTAACTTCAAAAAAAAAAAAAAAAAAGGAAGGAAAGGAAAAGAAGGAGAGAAGGAGGGAAAGAGGAAGGAGAAGGAAGAAAGGTAAGCGAGCAGGTAGTCAATACATCAAAATAAAACTTTTTTATTTTCCATTTGTCTCTGGTACAGAGGGTTAAGTTGGTCATATTTCTTCATTTAAGTAACATTATCACTAGTCTATTCAAAGTACCTCTCTGTTTTTAGTTATTTATTTGATCTCCTTCTCCCACTTCTGTTCCTCTTAACTCCTTAGATAACAATCCTAGTGTATGTTCATGTGCAGGAGGAGGTTAACGTCTAGTGTTTTATGTACATGTATTTTAATTCTGCAAATAGTATATTATATCTCTGTAATTTCTCACTTGTTTCTCTCAGTTTCATGATTTGAAGATCCACCCATGCTACTTTGTGTGCCTTTAGACTGTCACTTCTACATGCTCTCCTATTCAATTAGGTGTGCATCGTTCAAATTTTACCTACTCCCTCACCTAGTAATGAATATGCAGGTTGCCTCCAATCCCCTAATGCCTCAATGCTGTGAAGAAAACATTTGTAAAAGATTCCTTGTGCCAGTTTGAGAATCAGTTTGATAATTTCTCTCAATGTATACAGAAGTGGAATTGCAGGGTTATTAAGATCATTGTTCACATTGCTGAAAGTTTCTGGCATCATGGAAAGAATTATAGATGCATCCATTAGAGAATGGGGCATCTTCAAAGGGAGTACATTCAAATAGTTATTAACAAATCATAAAATTTATTAATAAATTCAGGAGACAGACACTTGAATGCTTAGGAACTGAGACCAACCAAAGACAAATCAGAAATGAAGATGTAACATTTCTGAAATAAAAACATAAGTCAGTAGTGAAAATGGCTTTGGATTCACAGAATCGCATTCTCTGTGCTGCTTCATGAGAACACTCTGTTGTGACAAGCACAGTGCACCTGCCTAACCCACCTCTCTCCCCATTCCCTGGCCCCCAAGCCTCTCTCTGGACCCAGCCACATCCACGAAGTCACCTGCTGTTCTTTTGGTGTCTCTTTTACAGGGGAGGCTCTATTTTTACTCTCCTCACTGCTGCCTTTCCTGCTCTGCAGCATCAACATCAACGCTGCAAAATTTCAGCTTGCACCAGGGCTGCTTCTGTAGCCACTAGAGACTGCCGTTGCATGATCTACAGTTTCTTGCACTTCTGTCCGAACTTTGCTCCTCATTCCTCCTCCCTACATCCATCAAAAGCTCAGGCAACCTTCCTGGTCAAATCTGAACCAAACTGCTCCTCTGGGAGTCATACCATGCTCCCATTTGGAGGAGGAGGCTGCCTGCTGAGAGACTCCAGCTTCTGGGCTCCATTTGCATGAATAAACAGCTCTGAAGGGTTCTGTTGAAGCTTTTATGTAAACACTCTCCAAAATATGTTCTGCACTGCATTATCCCCAGCAATAAAGATTCTGGAATCAGAATTTGGCTGTCAGTTTTATTGATGCTGTATGGGGTACAGTGGAATACAGCTTTCTCTTCTGGAAATTTATTGGTTTGGCAGTGCAGAGAGCAATAAAACTGTGTTTTTAATCAGGAAGCCAAGCGAACATGATTCCAGAAGAAATATAGAAAGCAAACATGCCATCACAAGAAGACTTCTCCTCACACTGTCCCTGTTCTTCTCAGATCCTTTGTTAAATAAGTTTGGGTGTTGAACAATGTGCTTGGTGGGAATGACTTCGGGAATAGAATCAGAGACCAAAGTTGGATTATTTTCTCTAGGTTGTATCATTTCTAAGAGATTGATGAGTGAAAACATTTTTCTGAAATGAAATTTCTGAAATTCCTCTGCATTAGCACCTAGGGAGTAACGGCCGGTAAACTGCTTCGTGGAAGGAATAGAGAGAATGTGACATGCTTCCTCTCAAGAGAAGCAAGGTTACAATGCCTGTCCCTCCACCTTGTTCACCAAGACAGTGCGTTAAGAATGATATGCTTTGGCCCAGTATTATACAGGAAATGGGTGTCTGGAGTCATTCTGCTTGGTTGTAACCTTGTTCAGTTTACTTAATCTCTTTGTGACCCAATTTCTTCTGCTATCTAAGGGAAATACCCACCTCACACCATTGTTGAGTGGGTAAAATAGGGTCACAAATGGTGTATAACTCACACAGCAGCTTACACCTGTAGCAAGTCCCTTCTGGGACTGTAAGAAATCTTACTTTCATCTGCCCATCACCGAGGTGTTCTTTCCTAGCAGCTTAAAACAGTCTTCGCTGCATAGACATGTTAAAAACAAGACAGCATCTCTCACCTTTGTTCTCATATTCCTGATACACACTTCCCACCTGAAATATCCTTGTCCACTCCCTTTTTCTCTGCCAGTCCTTGGGCCAAAACATTAAACTATTGTAGATGCTCAATAAATGTTGGCCACAGGTTCACCTCTGCCTTGCAGTTGCTTTCTCCTGAGTTATCTTAACCTCCAGTTCCTTTAGTACTCACACATCATCCTACACTGGCTTTGCATTTCTGAGTGTCACTCTTTTCTCAAATCTTAAGTACGGCATAGCTTTCATTTCAATTTCAAGAATATTTAGATTGTTCCTGTGGGTATATGTGAATTCCTGAAGGAAATGATCTCATAGACATTCCCCCTAAGTGACATGAGATGCCCATGTGAGTTAACCATAGGATTAAAGTTGTGTGTTTGGGATAATATTGAAATAGGCTACCTGAGAAAGATAGTAGAGATCAAGACAGGCGCATGCTCCTAATGAATCTTCTGTTCTCCTGCCTGCATAATTTCCAATTGTATTTTCATCATTCATTTCTCCACTCTACTCAACATAGTTTTTGTCCATCTTCCCAACCAAGTCTATAGGACCACTCTAGAACTATTTAACTATATACTTGGTGTCGAGCCTTGTTCTTTACATGGATAATCCTGATTAATCATCACAACAACCCTGTGAAGCAGGAATTATTATCACAGTTTTACAGGCAAAGAAACCGAACTGCAGGGCATAAATAACACGCTTAGAATCACATAGCCAAGTAGTGGGAGAGCCAAGATCTGATCCCAGGTATGTCTGATCTCAACATTCACAATCTTAACCACAAAATTATACACTTGTTAATAAAGACCAAGAATAACTCATGGCACATCTCTTCATTGATATGTTAGAATCCTCAGCCTGAATCCGGTTGTTGGAAACACTGAAGTCTCTCTGAATCTCTCACACACATACATATACACACTTAATTCATGAACTTTAAAGACACCCAATCATAAATCTTAAACTCTTGGATTTCCTTTTTTCTTCTCTAGATCACTCGCCTACCTCCCTGTCAAAGTGATCCCGTCTCAAGCTTTCAGAGGACTTAATGAGGTCACAAAAATGTAAGTAAGTTACTGCATATCAAAAGACATTCATAATTGAAATAATGAATTTTTTCTAAGAGAAAACACAGTTGAAAGGGGATAATTTTTCTAGGAGAGAAATTGTGTTTTAAGATACTCGAATATTTTTTTCTTTGTAATACAAATAATAACTAGAGACTTTTGAAGAAAATATATGATTTTTAAGAGTCATTAAAATCCAGATAATTAACCTTGCTTCAAAGAACTGAATGCATTTTATAAGTGATAATATACCTTTTAAGCAGAAAAAAAGATATATTCCAATCATAAAAAGTCTCCTTCTGTTAGAGCAGCTATTCTCTTGTGTCACATTTTTAGATAACACCCACATAGAAAAAAATGTGTTAGAAGTTTATTGTGCATCAGAAGATAATCTTTATATCTAAAATATAAGTATATGACAAAAACACAGTATTTATAACTACATTGATGAAAGGCACTTATCAAAAGTGTAAAGCACCCTGATAATCCATATGATCTCACGTTTGTCAGATATAACTCCGATCATTTGCCCCTGGGTTTCAGTTTCTAGGACCAAAGTTCCCATGCTTGGAGAGAGAATGTTCTCAAGAGCCCAGTATTCCAGCATCTTTCTTAATATTAGCCTGAGTCAAAGGACCTCATGGCCATTGAGTTCCCACAGTGCATCTCTAATCTTAATCCACTGGAGGTTGGAAGCAGATTTGCATTTCTAAAGAAGATGCTACACTATCAATCCTAGCTTCTTGTGGAACCTCTATTGCCCTTTAGGGTATTGGTAAGCAATTAGAATATTTAAAATAATTCTTCAAGAATTAGTGCATATCATAGGAAATTCACTGCAGGTTACACACATGTCAGTTTACTTGAGCCTAACCCATGCTCTTCTGCTCTCAGGTTGGAATGTTGAGTTTTGATAACTTTTAATACATTAAGCCCTCCTACTGAGAAAAGCAGCTACAGTTAAATAAGCAAACCATTAGGCAGGAATAAGATGAACCAACCCAAGGGCAGTCCACTCCTGTGTTGCTCAAAAAAGACGTTAGCTATCTTAGGCTCTGCCTTTCTGTGGGCTAATGCTCTCATCAAGTCTGAAGTCTTCAGTGAGTCTTAACCTTAGAAATAAGCAAATGTACACTTTGTGAGTTTGAGACATTTTTCTCAACTGGCAGGAAATGGTAGCTTCTGTTGGGATTTGACGGAAACACTGACATTACCTACATGCTTGCGAATCGTATATGACAAAGCTGGTTCCTTTATTTTTGTGTCTTTTTCAAAAACATGAATTATTCATTACACCATTCACTTTTTCATTCATTCATTTGTACTTTTAACCCTGTGTCAAGCAATATGAAGCCACCAGGGATTGAGAAGTGAATAGAATATACTGCCTGTCCTCAATTTGCTCACAGGTGAGAAAAACAGTCAAGGAAGTAGATAATTATAATTCATGATGGATACCACGTGCAGGAGTTGACTACCTTGCAGTAGCCTCAGCACAAGATTTTGAGAAACCAAGGGTTAAGAGTTTGAAGCAATTCAACCCATATTAAAGCTTCACTAGAGTGACAGAATTAAGACCCAGAGATCCACAAACTAGTCTTGAACCTTAATATAAATACTGCTTGCCTCTCCTCTCAGGGCCTTAATTTCCAGAGCTGTAAAACAAGGGAATTTGGCTAGATTTTCTCAAAGGGCCTATGCAGTTCTAACAATCTGTGGCTCTGAGTCAGAGATAAATAAGAGAAAAACCTGTCACATAAGCAGGGGTTACTAAAACTTGCATTTCAACTACACCTGGGTTGTAGGTGCCCATCAGTCCTCCTAAAGGGAGATGTTAGCACTGTATGATGTGAGGACAATTTGTATAACCCTGTTTTTTTTCAGGGGGACACAGTGGAGTCCCCAGTTGTTGGGTCACATACACAGCTCATTATCATGCAGACACGGTCATTTCTTTCATGTTTCTTTCTCTTTTCTCCCTCCCTCTCTTCCCTAGTGAAATCTCTCAGAGTGATTCCCTGGAAAGGATAGAAGCTAATGCCTTTGACAACCTCCTCAATTTGTCTGAAATGTAAGCATCAGCTAATAGACAGTTTACTGCTGTACACTATTACCCTCGCTGGCTGGAGCCCCCTTGGTATTTGTATTCAAGCATCCAGTGCTTGGAATCCAAGAGGAAAAGACTACAGCAATTACTAGGTCTGGGCAAGCACTAATTTTTCTCACTGCAGTGGCCTGAAGGTTGCTATGGTGACAACTGCTTCTCCCTGGGAGCTGTATAAACTCTGAAACATCACAACACAAAGATAGAAATCAAAATTGACATTGTAAAGTCCTGCCAAGTAGCTCTTGCCTATGGAACGGAGGGTATGGAGTACTTGGGATAGTGGAAAACTTTGGAAAAGAGCTTAGAGATCACAAATTGGTTCATTGGGGCTGTTTGGGTACATTCACTCATTCAGTAAATGTTTCTTGAATACCTAAATGTAAAAACTGTGTAACAGGCATGTGTGTGTTGGGCTCGTTGGGTTTCGTTGTTGTGATTGTGATGTTTTGGAACAATCCTTGCCAAAGTCTCATTTTTCCCCCAAATCACAAAAAGGATAGGAAGAGACTGGCTCAATTCAGTTTTTTCAAGTGATAAATCTGTGGCCTAAAAAGGTTAACTAACTTGCCTGGCATCACACAGCAAGTTAGTGCCGGAGACGGAATCAGAAATCAAATCATGTGACTTCCAAACCAGGCCTCCTACTGCTGCTTTGTGTGGTCCAAACCTGAGCTTCCAGAAGAGCACTCAAACTTCACCTACTTTGGAGTTTCAAAAGTAAGGGAAGGGGAAAAGCATCAAACATTTTTTGAGCTCTTGTGCTTGGCATTTCTTCTATGTTGTGTCATTTAATCCTCACAGCTACCATGCAGAGTGGAGGTAATTATCTCTTTTGTTCAGGGCAAGTAATGGAGGCTTGGAAAGGCACAGAAACTTGACCAGTGTGACACATTAAACCAGGGGTATCCAATCTTTTGCCTTGGGCCACACATAAAATACATTTATACTAACAATAGCTGATGAGAAAAAAAAAAAAAAAACCCTCATAATGTTTTAAGAAAGTTTACAAACTTGTGTTGGGTCGCATTCAAAGCCATCCTGGGCCACATGTGGCACACAGGTTGTGGGTTGGACAAGATTGTTTTAGACCAAGGCAGGACTGGGATCCAATACCAGGCTGTCTTTCTTCAAAGCTCCTGCATTTTCCACTATACCACAAGGCCCCCCTATAAATGATCCAATGAATAATTACCTAAAGAGAATAATTAATTGGTAAGTACATGAGCAACTACCATGTGTCCAGTACAGGGCCAAATGCTGCTAGAATACAGAGGAGGTAAAATATAAATGTCCACCATGAGATAACAGTGTAGCCAGGGAAGTAAGACTACTCACCAATTACAGAGAAATCCAAAGTAATGAGTAAGTGCAAAAACATAGTCTGGACTTAGCTGAGAGGCAGAATCACACATGGGGCTCATTACAGTCGTAGATGACAGTCCTGTCCCAGACCTGGAAAGCTGCATTTTTAACAGACTTCCCAGGTAATACTAAAACACAACTTATATTGAGAACCACCAGGACAGCTAATGATAAATAAAGCTTCTTGTGATGCAAAGCAACATTTATCAACAGAAAGAAACATGAAGCACTCTCATGAAAAGTTCATGGATTCCCAAAGAAGGCCCTAAAACTAGCATGCTAGCTCCATGAAGGCTCTTTTTGCTTTGTTCACAGCTGTATTCCCAGCATGTAAAACAATGCTTGCCACAAGTGGTGCCCAATAAATATTTGTTAAATGAATGAATGACTGGACTAGGGTCAGGCCTCAAAAGTCTTTTATTAAATTTCTTTTCATTTTTTCTTTCTTTCTTTTTTTTTTTTTTTTTTTTTTTTTTAAGATACAGGGTCTCATTATGTTGCCCAGGCTGGCCTCAAATTCCTGGGCTCAAGTGATCCTCTCACCTCCTTTCCCCATAGCTGGTACTACACCACACCCAGCCCAAAAGATCTTTAGAGATAAAAGTCCCTTCCATCCCACCGACATAAGGCCCTATATGGCCTATGATTGCTTGACTCAGTTGTTGTAGAAATAATTACAACAAAAAATCACTCGCATCTAAGAATCAAAAGGACTGAGAAGATGGAAACAGGTACAAGTGGTGGGTAAGTTTAGTGTGGTGAAACAAGCACTAAACTTAGAGTCAGAAAAACTGGGTCATATCCAAGTTCTGCTACTTCTCAGCTGTGTGACTGAAGACAAATCATTCAGCTTCCTAATTTCAGCAACTATTATAACTATCGTTAACACTGGTTGAGGCCTTACTGTGAACCAGACACATATATTTATTCATCAAAAACAACACTATGAGGAAACCAAGACACAGAGAACTTTAAGTGATATATCCAAGGTCATATGATACGTAAAATCAGAATGAAAAACCAAGCTGACTCCAGAGGCCATGCTCCTAACCAACACATTACATTTTCTCTATAGAACAAAGGAATTATTATTTCCTCAGGTGGCTGACACCTGGATTAAGAAAGCCAAACGCATTTACTGGCCTTTAATTGACTACTTTTTATAGGGTCACAGTCATTTGGGGAATGAGGGAGTTGGAGGGGAGGAATAACAACGCAGTGGTATGTGACTGTACTTTTATACTTTGCAAAGCCCCGCCTCATATTATCTCTACCCACTCTATTACTCAAAGCCTACTAACCTGTGAGGCAGGAAAACTATGTCATATTATTATACCAATTTTACAGAAGAGACAGTAGCTCAGGGAAGTTAGGAGGCTGGGCATCATCACATAGCAAATTATCTACAGAATGAGCATAAAATCCCCCCAAATAGAAGCCCCTGGCCTTTGTCTTGTGCCATTCCACAGACTGGTGCCCCTCTGTATAACTGCTCATGTGGTTGCCAGCCAATATGAAGAGGACCAGTTTGCTTACAAGGGAGAGTAGGTAATTTGTTCATCTCTCCTGAGAGAGGAATCTCTCATCACCTTCAGTGTGTGCTGTCCACAATGGGACAGAATCTACTTGGCCAGGAGCCCTGGATGTTGGTGCTATCTGTGGTGGGGGAGAGGGGTAGGAGGGGAGAGAGGGGCAGGAGGGTGCAGAGACAGATTCCCCGCTCTGATCCTTATACCTGCCTCTTCAGAAGCTTGAGAGCAGTGCTTCCTGGAAATAGCAAACCAGCTCTCACCAAGCCATTTCCATCCCCAGAGTCGCTAGAGGTCCTCCCGAGCATATGAAGGTCCTTTGGCTGATGCCATTTTCATCCAGCAACTTCTGGTGACCACAATCTCACACATTCCAAACAATTCCCATCTATTAAACAGCTGCCTCTTTTCCCTTCTCTCTTTACAGACTGATCCAGAACACCAAAAATCTGATACACATTGAGCCTGGAGCATTTACAAATCTTCCCCGATTAAAATACTTGTGAGAAATTTTCCTTTTTAAGCAACTGGGGAGGAAAAGATGGGCATCTGATGAAAATGAAAACAAGGAAGAGGTTGGGAAGATTTTGTTTAACCATATACATAGCACTATTTGCATGTTCTTCTTCAGCCTTCTGATATAAATTTAATTGGCATTTCTTGTCAGCCACCATGCTGGGTGCTTTTGCATACAAGTAAGTGATTCCCAACATTTTATCTGTCCTACACACCTGAGAAGAACATCACTCCTTTGCAATAATTTTCAGCATTGACAATGAGCATGGGAGATGGAGGTCACAACCCTTTAGAAAGGGTAAATCAGAATCTCTAAGGTGAACAGAGAGTAGGTGAAAGGGAAAGGGGCAATTCTGATTTGACTCCTATCACTGGTTGAGAATTACTGATCTCCTTTATCACGTTTTTTTCATTTGCTCGCTAAATAAAAACTTTTTAAGTATTGCCTTAAGGAAGACATTGTGCCATGTAAACTCAATCATTATTTTCTACTTCCCATTAACTGTATCAGTTAACATTAGAAATTGAGTTCCACTGTAGCCTGCCACAATCATTGCCTTGCCAGCAGTACCAAAATTCCTGAAATCTATGAATTTATCACTATGGATCTTTTCGCATATCAAGTCAACCCTATTTACAAAGAAAAATTTAAGTCCCCCTAACACAGACATCCTCTCTTTCTTCTTAAATTTCATAAACTCTTCAGAGAATGTAAAGTCCACCTCCCATCACTGCCCAGAAAAAAAGAAAACAGAGAGAAGGGACATCTCTCTGGTATTTCACGTCATCAGTCTTGCTCTGGGGTCTCCTACAAAGCTGCTACTGGAACTGGCATAGTTCCTTTGTTAACTCTAATACCGAACAATTCCAAACTCAGGTGTTCTGCTTTCCCAAACCTCCACGGTGTCTATAGGAGACATAAGCATACTATAGAATCAACTACTTTGGAAAAAAACAAAAGAAAACCCCAGAACCAAATTTGGCCACTTATTATCTAAGAATTGTTGTCTTTATTAAATAGTATTTTCATCCAAAACTGTGATATTCTCCCAACCCAAGTACATATTGCAGTCTAATTCCACACTGCTATCCCCAGCTGTAGACAGAGCAGAGATCCAGTATGACCTGGGCTTTGTCCTCCTAAGGAGGGCAAGCAGAGAGAGCCAGAAGAGAAACCTGGCTTTGTTTCATTGTCACCGGGATTGCAGGCAGTTCACATCAGTTGTCCAGAGCCCATGACCGATGAATCTAAAACTCAGTGGAAATCCAAATGCCTAGACTCTGAAGGAGCCCCATTCTTGTAATAAAATATTCTTCAATTTCACCTGTCACTTAAGCCTCTCTCCTCTTCAGAGGCTAAATAAAAGGTGGGAGGAAAAGAAGAGCCTTGAATAGTTCCAGACACCAAAGGAATGTTTAGTTATTTCAATGAGATGCAAAGAAGAACTTCCTGAATTGTAATGTAGCTAAGTAAGAGATTTTTAATAATGAGCAATATGGATTTATCATATAAGATTAATCTTCTTGAAGTATTTGAATCAAAACCTGCTCCAAAATTTAAGGATATTTTCTAGAGCTATCAAGAGCATGTAATAAACTAATTACCAAAAGGAAATGGAATGCAATACAGTAGGAAAATGCGATTGATTTAATAAGAAAAGACAGGCTGGAAATATAAATGAAAAAGACCTTTAAATTTGGTCCCAGGCCCCAGATATCTAAATAGGAGTCATTAGAGCATCTTTTCCCATAGCATCAGGGACTTCTGAATTCCAACAATCTTTCTCAGCTAAAAGTAGTCCTGATAACACCAAACTCAATATTTTTAAATTTAATGTGACAGTCGTATTTGCAAAGTGTCCTTCTACTCCCTTGTTATCTTTATGTCTTAATAACAATCACTTTTATCCACTCTCTCCCCACACCACTACCCTGTCCCTAATCACAGGAGCATCTGTAACACAGGCATCAGAAAGTTTCCAGATGTTACGAAGATCTTCTCCTCTGAAATTAATTTCATTCTGTAAGTAACAGGCTGATTGCTATGCATAACAGTTTCCTATTTGCAGCTAAAATTTGGAAAGTAAATATTTCTCATTTCTTTCCTCAAGGGAAATTTGTGATAACTTACACATAACCACCATACCAGGAAATGCTTTTCAAGGGATGAATAATGAATCCATAACACTGTGAGTAAACTCCCAGATTCATGTTCTGCCATACAGCCTCGTGCTATTCTCACTACTAGGTTGAGGTGAGCTCTTTCTCGTGTTTTACCACATTCCTCACTCACTGGTGACATTCTACTTGACCTAAAATGCTAAGAGTGAAGGGAGTTGTATAAGATCACAGCTGGGTCATATGTTCACATGACAACCAACCAACCAATTCAGTTTAAAGTTAACTAAACAGGCCCTAAGGGATTTTTAGTGACTGAGTTTCAAACTTATGAAATTGATCACTGCAATAACGAAGAATGCTCTAAGGCTGGGAAGAGACAGTCTAGAGAGGAGTGGCTTTCCTGGCTGAAAAAGAGCACAGAAATTTCAAGATTTCAACAGAGGAGAGTTTGGAAGGATATTCTCCAAGTAGGAAAAGTAGTTGATCAATGGACCTTGCTCTGTCTCTCTCCTTTTTGCCTTCCTCTTGGGTTCCTCTTACTTTGTTTCTGAGCACTATCTATGCCCATTCTCTCTATCCCTTATTACTTAAAAATAATGTGTTTTTATTTGACAGTTACTCATCAGTTACCAGACTATCCCTTTCATGGTGTTTCCTAAGTCCTCACTATTCAAAGTATGGTCCATGAACCATCATCTTTAGCTTCTTCTGAGAGCTGTCTTGCATTGCTATAAAGAACTACCTGAGACTGGGTAATTTATAAAGAAAAGGGTTTAATTGGCTGACAATTCTGCAGGCTTTGCAGGAAGCATGATTCTGGTATCTGCTCAGCTTCTGGGGAGGTCTCAGGGAACTTACAATCCTGATGGAAGGTAAAGGGGGAGCCAGCACCTCACATGGCCAAGAGCAGTAGAGAGAGAGCAGGGAGGTGTCACACACTTTCAAACAACCAGATCTCATGACAACTCTATGACAAAAACAGCACTAGGAGGATGGTGCTAAACCATTCATGAGAAACCACCCCCATGATCCAGTTACCTCCCACCAGGCCCCACCTCCAACATTGAGGATTATAATTTGTAATGAGATTGGGTGGAAACACGGATCTAAACTGTATCCTCTGGTTATAAATAGCTCACTGCAGACCTACTAACTCAGAATATGCCTTTTACAAGATCCCAAGTGATTCACATGTACGTTAAAGTTTAAGGAGCACTGCACTAAGATAACTCAATCCATGTTCTTCACAGTATACCTGTCTGACTTCCTTCCCTCTGGAATCCCTGCCATACATCTCCACATGGGAGCCTTCCACTGCCCCACCATTCAGAAGCAGTATCCTGGGCACCATGTCTCAAGAATTTATTTATTTATTTATTTATTTATTTACTGAGATGGATTCTTACTCTGTCACCAGGCTGGAGTGCCGTGGTGAGATCTTGGCTCACTGCAACCTCCGCCTCCTGGGTTCAAGCGATTCTCCTGCCTCAGCCTCTTGAGTAGCTGGGACTACAGGCGCACACCACCACACCCAGCTAATTTTGAATTTTTAGTAGAGAGAGGGGTTTCACCATGTTGGCCAGGATGGTCTCGATCTCTTGACTTCATGATCTGCCCACCTCAGCCCTCCAATGTGCTGGGATTACAGGCATGAGCCACTGCGCCTGGCGTCATTTCTTTATACCTAAAGCCCAGTGACCGTTATTTAATTCTGTTCCTCAAATCCATATCCCTCTCACTCTTTCTGCTTTGGTTACAGCCCATGGCAAAATTGTGATGAGGCAATAAAGGAGCGCACCCTTAAAGAAAAGAGAGAGAACATGGATTGAAATGACTCTGAAATGAAGAGATAGATGTGAAACAAAAGAAGAGACCATCTCAGAGGACCCTCTTTTATATCACTGGATTCTAAAAATTGGTATCCATGGTACATTGCCTTTGTACAGTACTTTTATTTTGCGTAGGTATAATTTTACATGTATAATTGTCATGTTACAAAGCTGTGACCATGTAGCTTCAGCTCAGATTACTGCAATCAAAAGAATACAGAGCAGCAACCACAAATAATTTCAAAATCACCCACACTCTTTACTTGTAACTCTTGAACACTGGGAAGGAGACTCTGTTGATCCTAGAAATATTTCTCAACAATCTTTCTACCCCTGCCACTTCCCTCACACACCACAGCTCTACCAGCTGCTTATAAAGTGTTTTCAACTAACTAACCACTGCATAATGGATCTAGAACTACTCATTCATCATGTTCCCCACCAAAAACAAGGTATTCACCAAACAAACTCCAAATGAGGTGGCATCACATGCCTTAGGATTTGGGATCTTTCATGTCTATATTGAGAACACAAAAGACATAGGATTAGATTCACGTCCTGGAGAAGTTCATAATCTCTATGAGGGGAAAAACATGAAAGAATGAAAGAATAATACAAGCTAGTAGATATTCTCTACAAGAGTGTGTAGTACCTAGAAATAAGATCTTAGAGGAGTCCTCTCGGGCTGGGAAAGTCAGAAGAGGCTTCATAGTGGAGCTGATAGACTTGAATTAGACCTCATAAAATCAGTAACATTTATACGGGTAAATGTGATAATAGCAGCTAATATTTATGTAGCCCTCATTAAATACCTGTACTGTTTTTAAGTACTGTTTAAGTCTCACAGCAACCTTATGAGGTAGGAACTGTCGTCCTTACTTTACAATGAGGAGATTAAGGCACAAGAGGTTAAGTATCACTATCCCAGGCCAAGATTTGGACCCAGGCAGTCTGGCTCCAGAGTCATGTTCTTAACCATTATGTGGTGCCACATGCAGAGAAAGATAGAGAAGGAATCCAAGTGAGAAGACAGCAGGAGCAAAACCATGGCAGGAGGAGAACAGAGTGAGGCTTACTTCTTGGGTGTAAACATGCTGTTTAAGGAACAGAAAGTAAGTTTAGATAACTGGCTGAGATGGAAAGGACATTGAATTGCAGAGACCCTTAGTGCCAGGACAAGGGGACAGGCTTGGAAGTAACGCTGAAAAAAAGTAATAAAAGAATCTACCCAATAAAGTAGCCTTTATTCAACGATCACAAACATCCACAACTCTCTTTGATTTTGACCTAAATCTAAAAATAATCAGGGACCAATAGGTGCTCCTCCCAAATAAATGTACAATGATGGGAGTGAAGTGAAGTAAGAATGAAAGGGCAGAAGACATGGAGGAGGATGAAGAAGAAAATGAATGTTGGGATAATCCTTAGGTAACTATGAGCTTACACGACTGGGCCACCCCACCAGACTCAAGGAGTAACCAAAGATTCCTTCTCACACATCATACTTCAGAAGGTACACAGAAAGCTTCATGGTTTTCTTACGACAGGGCCATTAACTTATGTTGGTCATGATTTTAAGAAAAGTAGTGCCTGCCTGTAGGGTGTAATTGCCCCACTCTGAAGTTAATAAGGATTGAGGCTCCATGTCTCACAGAGAGCCTGTGGGACATTGTAGTTCCATCCCCCTTCTCATTCTTGGCCCTTCACCAGGCAGGGGAGTGATTAGTCACTTGCCTGGCACTTGTTCTCTGCTGAATGGGCCCTTCTATAAGCAAAGGATCATGTGGAGCACGCTGCTGGAAAAAGGGTATTACACTTAGAGAGGAAAGCCTTCTTTTCTCAGCTATAAAGTTCAACTCTAATTAGAAAATAATGAAAGCAAGCCTTCTCTTTTCATTATTAGTAGTACTTGAGATTTTCCTTTTGTAGAACCTGTCTTGCCCTCCCCCTACCCATATCTTTACCAACTGTGAGCTCATTTAATGAAAACAAAACACTTCACTTGATGCTGGAGAAACTCAGTGGGGCTAATGCTAAAACTATGCATTAGGCTCTTATGTCCCTTCATAGCCACTTTGGTTGTTTATTAAATCTCCTCAAGAGGCCACCTTGAAATGCCCCTCCTCCCCAAATAAGCAGGATTTAGCTACACTACCTTCAAAATACTCTACATGATTGGTCATACCAGTCTCAAAAAAAGAGACAATCTGGATTCACATCTTAACTCCACAAAGAAAAGGAAAGGTCATGGCAATTAATTTTCTAAGACCCTACAGAGAAGTGATGTCTGGAAAGGCATGACGACTCCAGGCTGTACCCATGACAAGCCACAGCACAGAGGCTGCCGGGTCTCTCTACTGTGTTGAAATTGGAAGCCTGGGCTTCAGTCCTGGCTCTGTGTCTGACCAGCCAAGCAGCCTCAGTCAGGTCATAGTCTGACATACTCACTTTGACAGGCCTCTGTCTCTGCCTGTTCCATGGGATTACTACCTCCTTGTGTGAATCAAATCACTTTGTGTCAACTATACAATCACCACAATTACAGTTAATCACAGTTAAAAGCTCATACATAGCAACCTGGAGCAGGCCAGTTGTTTTAGACCATCTTGAAAACATCACATCTCATCATCTCCTTTTAAATGTTTTTTTTTTTTTGAAATTTTTAACTGAAAAATTGAGGCCCTTTCCATTTGTCTTTTCATTGACAAATGGAACGAACAGTATGATGAACACCCTATACACCTTATGTAGATTCATCAACTATTAGCAGCCTACCACACCCACTCCATCTCTTTGTATGTGAGTATATGCCACTCATTGCCCTTTAGCCAAGCCATCCAAAAGAAGTTTATAGACATCATGACATTTCATCCCTAAATACTTGAGCATGTATCTCCCTAAAACATGGACATTCTATATAACTACAATGCCATCACACCTAAGAAAATCAACATGAATGTAATAATATTATCTAACCTATAGTCCATATTCAAATGAAAATATCTTTTATGCATTTTTAAAAAACAATCAAAGTTTATGCATTGCATTTTTGCTGTTATTTCCCTTTGTCCTCCCACCCTCACCTCCCACATCTCCCCCCATCTCCTGAACTGCTCAGCTTCCTTCCTCTGTTCTGTATCACATAGGATCCTTTGAAAAGCCCAAGACAGTTGTCTGGATTCAGCTGACTATATTGCCATGACTAGATTCAGGTCAAATATTTCTATGAGAACGCTGCAAAGGGGTGCTGTGTCTCTCCCACTACATCAAACCAGGAAGTACATTATGTCCCACTGTCCCACTACTTGGCTGCTTGGTTAAGGCAGTGACTGCCAGATCTCTATTGTAAGAGCACACTTTCCTCTGTCATTAGTAAGTAAACTGTGCTGGTGCACTTTGAGTTTCTGTGACTATTCAGTTAGCCAACAACTTTTCATCCAATGGTTTCAGCCTCCATTGATTATTCAGTTGTTACAAAGGGAGTTACAAAATGGTAGTTTTTGCATGCTGTCATTCTTCTGCATTTATTAGCCAACAACCTTCTGCAAAGAAGATACCTCCTTTTTTCCCCATTTCCTCGTTCTCTCTTGGTCTGTCACTTTTTGAGTATCACTATAGAATGTGGATGTTTCAAAAAACTTATTCAACATATTAGAATCCTTTAGTGTTATCACTCTTTCTGATACCTGGTTACCCTTTTTATTATTACATACAGTAAAGTCATATATGTTGATATGAATATGGCTGAGGTAGAAGGAAACATGAAAACTCAGTGCTTCTGAGAAGCAGGAGGCACAGCCGTATGGGGAGAGGGATCCCTTGCTATAGAGACTGTGAGCCCCCAGAAATGGGGAGACCCTGATTCATAACTAGGGTTATGGCAGCACATAGACAGTTACCATTTCACCACTGCCCATTTCACCACTGCCAGCACATCCACTAGAGAAGTGTCTTCATACATGAGAAATTATTCAGCTGTAGAAGGACTTCAGGAAAGTTCCATACAGCAAAAGTGAATTTAGGATTCCCTTTCTTTAGAATGCTGTCTGTATAGTCATTTGATAAAAATTTGCTTACAAATATGCCACCATAGTTTCTAAAAGATATTTTCCAAAACGGTATGCTTTGCCTTTCAGCAATGGGGCTGCTTTTTTGAGACCCTGAGTATCTGTAAACATAAATTAAGCTTTCTTCTTTGAAATCATCCAGAAACCAGGTGATCCAAAAGGAAACTATAGAAGAATTTCTGACACTGTTCATATTAGAACCCCAGAAATGCTTTTAGAGCCCCAGGAATATTTGGGGTTCATTATAAAGCAGCATTCAGACCCAGAGTATCAACTGTGATTAACATCTAAAGCCCAAATCTTATTTTGAACAAAAAGGTGCCATTCTGTCTGTTTGATTCACAATTACTGGCAGTTGAGTAAAGAGCCTAGACGATGCTTTCAAGTTAGGTACAGCTATTGTAATAGAGGAGAAGTTGGGGGAGGTGAAAAATCTTCACTTTTGTGCCCATGACAAAATCCTCAAAGTAAAGCAAAGGAAGCCCTCCTCATTTAATTCTGACACCATGATGTTTTGGAAAATAGTTATCTGAAGTGACTCTCCAGATGTTTTTTTAAGGGCATTAAAAGCATTGTTCGAGTCTGACAGCATGAGGTCTCCCACTCACATTTGTAATTTCTCCAAAGTAAGGAAGCTTCTTTTTTAATCAAAACAAGGCAGCACATTCTATTACGTGTGACTGGTAAGAACAGGGACAAGAGCAACTGAAACAGTGGGCCACGTTGTTTGGAAAGTTGAGACAAGCAGGATTGAGGCTATTCAAAAAAAAAAAAAAAAAAAAAAAGACATGGAAAATGTCTAAAGGCAAAAAAGTCCATGATGCTAGCACAGATTCTTTAGTGTGTGAGTACATCTAGGCAGCCCAAGCCACTGACCTGACTTGCTCTACCCAGAAAGAGAAAGACCCCCTACCTCAGTAGAGAAAGATGATAGTTCAGTTAAACAAGATGCCTGTATTTGATAGAAAGCCTGTCCAGAGCTTGGAAAGGGAGGCCTTTTCCTTCTGTTCTCGTCAGAAGGCTGGAAGCTACTGTGAAATATAATAATAATTATAGGACCAACATATTAAGCATTTATTGTGTTCCAGAACCTATTTATAAGTACTTAACATGTATTTACATTTTTAGTCCTTATAATAGCTTTATGTGGTTGATACTATTATTATATTTTCAGATTAGGAAATTAAGGCACAGAGAAGGTAAGTAACTTGCCCCAAGTAATTCAGATTGTAAGTAGCAGAGCTGGGATTTAAGCAATTGGGTTCAGTGCCTGCAGACTTAACCACAAGGGTACACTTACAGCAATGACATTGCGAGTCCAAGAGAAAAGCATAAAATCCTAACATGTATCAAAACAAGGATCGGGTCAACATGCAACCATGAAGAGTAATGGGCATCTAGACTACTGTTAGCAGCTTTGGTGAAAACAAAGCAAGGGCTGCTTTTTCTTCATCTACTACACATGTAGTGCCATCACTTAGAAGGTAGAGAAAGCAATTCAGGGACTAGACTCTGGACACAATTCTAAGCAATGACCATCTGATTTGCCCCATTGAAATGATGAGAACAGTATCATCCTATGATATACCCTAGGGCAAGGGTTCTCAAACTGGCATACTGAAGGCTCACTGGGAAAGCTTGTTATAAAAGTGCATATTTTTGGACACCACTACTAGTTTCTGATTTAATAGGTCTGAGTCTGCATTTTTGACAGGCAGCTCCACGTGATTCTAATTTATTGGATGGAAGAGAAAGCTTTGACAAATACCAGGCACGAGTTTAAGAAATCAAACTTAAAAGAGTGTGATTCCTTTATCTAAAAGAGACTGCTATAAAGGAATTCAACCCCTAAAATGGCAGGAGACTGCCAAAGAATAATATCCTAAGTTTAAAATAAAAAAGAATGCCAGTGAAATTGAGTTGCTAAGGAGGCAACAAGGTTGTGTATAATTATGCAAGACAACAGATATCAACCCTGTACCTATGTTCTCAGATTCTACAACATAGGAGAAGAAAACTATTGAAAGTGGCATCCAGTAATCCAATATGGGAGAGCTAGTATGTGAAGCTGTAAATGCTGAAGAATTTCAGAAGAAGCATATGAGAGCATGGGAAGCCCTGGAAGCCTCCCCCTCCCGGGGTCAGGCAAAGCTGCTGCTTTACCCAGGCTATTGACTAAGCTAGGTACCAGGCATTCTGTGAGGCCCCAGGGGGTTAAGAAATGAATTAAATATGCTCCCCTGCCCTCTTTGAACTGAATCTAACGAGGAGACTTAAGAACTATTTTGTAATCTCTAATTATATTTTCTGAATTTCAGAGTTTAAATATTATACTTCAACATGAGTCACACCTTTATTTACATATTGGTTTGTCTCAGCTATGTTATGGGTTGGTGGGAGGAGACCATACATACATATATACACAGAGTACATAATGCTGTTGATATTACACGCATATACACACACCCCAAAGTGAAGTTCCATGCTCATTTTATTTAACAAAGACTAGAGAGGCTTTGTAGACAGCTCCCTGGAGCAGAAGCAAGTGAAGCATGTTTCTGAACCATTTCTCCAGTCACACCCCATAGCCCGTCCCTGGCCAGCTTCCAGCAACCCTGCAAAGGGAAGCAAGGGTCTTGGCAGATATAAGGAGCTTACCTTTATATCACACCACTGCCCTTTTTCACGTGGGTTTTACATCATCATTGACAAAGGACTTATACAAATATTTCCATGTAAGTCAGTAGCTTTCAAACTTGTTTGGCTATGACTTATGGTAAGAAACTCATTTTACATACTCCCATTGGGTCATCCAATTCATGTAATGTATATTTATTGTAATACTCCCGGGTGCCAGGCCCTGTTCTAGATACAGGAGGATATGTTCTCCTGGAGAAGGTAAATAATAAACAAGAAAAATGTAATCAAGAGTCAGATGATGATAAAGCAATGGAGGAAAAACAAATCAGGGAAGGTGGATAGGAAAAGCAGGGGGATAGGAAAAGTAGGGGGATAGAAAATTGGTGTTTTAAACAGGGCAGCCAGTAAAGGCCCCACTGAGAAAATGACATGGAATACGATCCTGCAGGAAGAGGATGGGTAGGCCATGAGGATATCAGGGCAGGAAAAGTAAAAAGGATCAGCAAAATCGATGTGCTGGAAGTAGCCCCAGCCAAAGCATGTTCTGGCCGCATTTATGCCAGTTGTGGGCGTTAGACAAGTCTCTTTCCCTTGCTGAGCCTATTTCCTTCTTTGCAAAATGAAGATGTGCTGCTTGATCCTCTCTAGACGCCTTTTTGCCTCAAACACTTTCCAGTAACTGTGTTCTAAGGACCCTCTTATGTCTTACTCTGGGTAGAAGTATATATATGTGTGTGTGTGTATGCGCGCGTGTGTGTGTGTGTATTTATAGGTATATACCATAAAAATGGTGGGATAAAATTTCATAGAAATTAATACCCTAATTACTTGCAAAATGCTCTAATAATTTTCATTCTTTTCTACGTAATTTTTTTAAATGCCGGTTACGCCCAAGTAAATTGATTCACTATCTACTAAT
The DNA here is from genome assembly GCA_963573385.1 of Cacajao melanocephalus. Classification (NCBI taxonomy): domain Eukaryota; kingdom Metazoa; phylum Chordata; class Mammalia; order Primates; family Pitheciidae; genus Cacajao; species Cacajao melanocephalus. The sequence goes on along the minus strand of CAUYLG010040287.1, from coordinate 11,749 downwards.
GGTGTTAAAGAACTGTTTACAGACATTGAAATCTTGGTTGTGGAGCCAAATTTGACATCGGCAAACTACCTACTCATCCAAGAAAAAAAAAAAAAAAAAAGCTGGCTCAGTGCTGGAGGCTGCCTCTGCCCTCAGCTTTCAACACGCAGAAAACCCATATGCCCACACAGGCCTGCAAAACCAGAGGAAAGGCTTAAGTGTTAAACAACTCTGGCCTCAAATTCCAGCTATGCCACTGTTTTCCTTTGACATTAAGCAAACTACATAACCACACTGAGGCTTAGGTTTCTTGTCAGTATAATGGAAATGATGATAAGGATTAAGTAATAAAATACACATAAAGTGTCTGATGAAGTATCTGGCACTTAATAGAAACTTCATAAATTGATGGTGGTGGTGAGGATAGGGGTAGAGATAAACTAGAGCAAAAAGAACAGCTTCATCCACCCAGGCCCTTAGAATCTAAAATGTTAGAGAAACAGAACTAGATATTATAAATGCCTGTAATGGTCTTAGTAATAAATGTTACAGGAGGAAAAATGTGTTTCCAAACTGCTTCTTTCAGTTCCTTCCCATTCCTAAACCCTCTCCTCCCTCCTTCAGCAAACTATATGGAAATGGATTTGAAGAAGTACAAAGTCATGCGTTCAATGGTACGACAGTGATTTCACTGTAAGTATTTGCTTATTTCCCCAGCTCACTAATAAAAAATGAAATATTACTCTCGCTACCAGATCACATTGAATCTTCAGCAACTAACTCAGGGCAAAAATAAACTTTCAAGTGGCTGGCCCTCAGTGTTTCATGCATGTTACTAGGCAACCGGGTGGCTGGAAACCCCAGAGCACCCTGATTTCAAAGACAGATGCAGCCTGGATACATTGAAGTTGACAGTTTACTGAAATATTCAACACCCTACTTTATGCCTCCTCCAACTCAGTGCCTCCCTCTCTAGCCCCCTCACTCAGGTTGACGGTGTGTTAGAGGCAGCAGAATTTCACAAAGAAATTCTTCCCTTAGCCCCACCGCAGAGAAATCAGATAACACCACCATTTACTAGACTAATCAGCCACAACAGACCCACTCAGAGTCCCATCTCTGTACTGCTAGTGCAAGAGGAAGCTCATTTTCCACAAGGTAGGGAGATTTGTGTTTTCACCACACCCTACCCAGTTCTTCACGTTAACAGCCTTTCACTCAAGAAGAGCATCGCCACTGTTTCCTTCATTGCTCTCAACCTCTCTTTCCTTCTATGGATCCTCTTCTAAAAGAGTGGCACATTCACAAAGTTTGTGGGGCTGGGGACATTTGAACCACAGCAAGTACAGGGCAAGCTGACAGTCACTCTACAATTTGTGCATAATAAAAACTAAGAGCACATGAAAAGTTCAATCAAAGCCAAAATTAAGGAAAATAAACAAAAGGCTTTTAAAATAAGTAAGTTGCATAAACCATGATCTATAATAATGCTTCTCAAACTTTTACACACCTAAGAAGAAACTGCAGATTATTAAAACACAGATTCCTGGGCCCTACCCCCAGAAACTTTGCAGTGGATCTAGGTAGGGCCTGAGAATTTACAGTTTTAACAAGCTTCAGGAGATGCCGATGCTGTCAGTCTGAAGTTGGGTAGCACAGTCTAAAGTTGGGTAGCACAATTTGCTACAATATGCTATTTATTATTAATTATAGATATCTAACCAAAGACTCTATGTACTACATAGTTTGGTGGCTAAGAGAATAGACTTAAGAGACAGTGACGGGGACTCAAACTCCAGTTCCACTATTCAACAGTTGGTATGACCTTGAACAAGTTACTTAATCTATCTAAGCCACAGTGTCCTCATTCATAAAATGGATCCACTAATAGGCTTGTTTTGAAGAGACCCCCACCAAAATGAAAAGATCTGTTTCATATCCTCAGCACTGAACACAGTGCCTGGCATATAGTAAGTGCTTATTTATTATGTGCTATATGACATAATAAATTATGGGTAAACAATTAAACAAGATATTTTTATGTGCTTAGCACAGCATAGTAGCACATACTAAATGTCCAAGAAATGATAGAATTTTTAAAGTTGTTCTCCTATCATGGGGTGAATTTGCCCTCATGTTCTTGTTGGCTTGATGACTTAATGAAAGATTCATTAAGGGTTCAGTCTGGCCAATTGAATCGGTTTCTGCCAAACTTAAATCGAGGCATTTAGATAATCTCCTGGCACGGTTCTCTCAGATGCCTCATTCCATTATTCACTCAACAAATGTTTACCAAGCATCAGCTGTGTTTGAAGAAACATGCTATATTTTGAGGGGAAATGAAGACGATTAAGTCCTGGTGTTGCCCTACAGGAGCTTATAGCCTAGGAGGAAGCATCTCCAAATGGTGTATAAACTGCACATTAAGTACTAACAAAAACAGAAGGCAAAGCATGATGCCTCCCAAGAGAGAGGTAAAGTCCTCTGGGATTTTAAAGGCAAGAAGAAAGGAAATTACAGAAAGCCTCTGAGAAAGGGGGGCTTTGAGCTGCGCATAACTTAGGCAAAAATAGAGGGAAAATGCCTTCGAAGCAGAGGACAGCAAGAAGAATGGTCCAGAGGAGGAAGTATAAGATGTGTTCATAGACCATCAAATAGCACTTTCTAGATACGAGTTAGGGACAAAACAGGAAGGGCTTTAGATGCCATGGTAAAGGGTTTAGACTCTCTTCTGCAGAAAATGAGAAGCCATTGAAAGTTCTGAGGTGGAAATATGAGATGAGTGCTTAGAGAAGGTTCATCTGTGAGTAGGAAGGACAGAAGGCTGGAAGGGATAGGGCAGGGCTAGAGACACAGATGCCACGGTCATCTGAATAGAAGGGATGGCTGAAGTCCTGTGTGGCTGAGGTAACCTGAACAGGGGAAAAATAAGAGAACTTAATATTACATGAAAGGGAAACAAGATGAACAAGAGAAGCAAGAGCAAAATAAGTGAGATGGGAGGAAAACCAACACAGTATGTCTGTGTGAGGTCAGGAAAAACAGAAATTTAGCAGGGAAGATTGCAGGTGGTCAGCAGCATTTCAGCTGTTACAGAGATGCCAAAATGGGTTGAACTATGAAAAGGCCAATTCATCAACATACTGTATACCCTGTATCTCACTGTTGCAAGAAAGAGCAAACCAAGAACATGAGTCGGTTTGCCAAGAACAAACTTCATTTCATTCAACAAACATTTATTAAGCACCACTGATATACTAAGCACTGTGTTAGGTACTGAGTCTGCAATGGTAGAGCGGACACAGTCCCTGCCCTTATGAAGTTTCTGTTCTATCAGAAGAGACAGACAAAAAAAGCAATAAATAATAGATAAAATTATTACAAGAGTAACATATACTATGAAGGAAATAACCCATTACTGAGATCTGAGAGAGTATGAGGGGTGACCGATTTAGGCAAGGTACTCGGGATGGCCTCACCGAGGACATGATATTTAGGCTGAGCCTGAAGGATGACCAGGGTTCCACTGTGGCAACAGTGAGGGGGGCATGCTCCAGAAAGAGGGAGCAGATGTGCAAAGGTCCTGAGTTGAAAAAGGAACTAAGTTGGTAAGTCCCAGGAATTAAGAGGCCAGTGTGGCTGGAGGGTCTTTAGCAAGGGGGTGACTGGTGATGGAGGAGATGGAGCAGGATTGAGCAGCCATGGGAAAAGAGTCTGAATTCTCTTCCAAGGGCAAGGCCACCCATTTTAGAGTTTAAGCAGGGGGGAGGAGCAGTTTTCAAAACTGTCAAGCAAAATGGTCAAACTATACATTCAGCCCTTCCTCATAAATAGACCTGTCCAAAGTTGTTCGGAACGCAATGATACTGAAGTCCTGCAAAGTTCGCAAACACCTGACTTACTAAGCAGCAAGGGAAAGACAGGAGCAGTCCCAGAAGGTTGCCCTGAGGCATCCGAGGGGTCTGGGAGTCAGTCTCTGCTGTTCCCAGAGCACCCAGCTGGGAAAGCTTTGGTGGCGCTTGTGGGTTCTTCCACTGTGCTTCAAAAGGTCTTCCTGCATGTGCGTCTCACACCAGCAAGGTCACGTCATTGGGAAAATTCTCAAAAGTGACCCCCAGGAAAAGGGGGGAAATGGATTTATTTTTTGACCAAGTTATGTAATGCAGAGTTATCAGTATACAGAAAGATCTGGGTTTTAATAAAATATGAAATACTCTGACTGAAATTTGAACAATTAGTCTGACTGGGCTGACACAAGAATAATTTTCTCACAGAGCCCAGTTTCCATGATTTATAACTATAACTGAACATAATTAAAACAAACCAAATCAGGAAGAAGAGCCATGGAGGTTTAGGAAGAAAAATTTCTTTTGATTTAGATTTTAAACAGCAATTGACTCTGACAACCTCATCTCTCTGAAAGTGGAAATACACCCAGGGGATAGGATAATGTGAGACTGATAGGTGCATTCTGATGAAACGGCTGAAGGTTTCCAGAGAAAATGCTTAGTAGAAACGTGGAAAACAGCCACCCAGAGAGTGAGATGCAGGGGTTTTGCAGTTCTTAAATGGCAAGGGGGTGGGGAATGGGTGTTAGTGTGTTTGCTTTGCTGAGTATACTGAAATGGTGGTAAGAGGATCATGTTCCTAAGCTTCATATCATAACACCGATGATAGAGGCATACTGTGCCCACCATCCAGGGTGTTTCAGATGCTCTGTGAGTCACGACCATTCTCTTACAGAGAGGAAGTGCTCAGAAGAAGGCTGGCGGGCTTGAGCCCAGAGATTCCTCGTCTAGCTCCCTCGACTACCCAGAGAAGGGCCTGTGCTTGGAGATACCAGTGTGAGGGGCCAGACCGGAGGCTGCCTAGCAGGACCAGGATGTGCTGCTCCTAAGTAGTTTAGCTTGAATGACTTTGAGCTAAAGGCAGCAGAGCCCTCAGGGAGCTTCTTCCGTAACAGGTTTTGGCTTTTTCCACAGCCTTGAGAGTAGTGACCCTCAATACTTTTGTTTCCATGACTCACACACACCCCTAGCGATGATCATTTACACTGCACAGCCCCATGGGACACTCAGGTTATGGGGCAATTTTCTACAGAGGCTGTAAGTCCTCCTCTTTCTCACCCACTGAGAAATGCATATCTGAAAGAAAAAGAATGCAAATTACACTACAAAAGGGATAACTTTGAAACAAGATGCGCAAGAGAAGCAAGAACAAAATAAAACAGATGGGAGGAAAACCAACACAGTTTGTCTTGTGTGAGGTCAGGAAAAAAGGGATAACTTTCAACGAACCCTACTTTTTCAATACTTTTCAAGTATTTGCAAACTTCAGTATATTACTATTAGCACACTCTGAGACAGCCAAGGTCACAGTGGCTGAGAGGCTAACAAAGAGCAGGCTGCACTTCCGCCCTTCAGCCTTGGGCTCTTGGAGCAGCATTTTCATCCTTACCCAGCTGCCTGGTGGTAAACTTTCAGAACTCCAAGACAGGAGGGGGTGAGTACTTTAAGCTGTAGGACAGAGTTCTACCAAGTGAGGGGGGAATGGAAGAAAAAAGGTGTGGCCAAACACACATGCCAGCAGTTTCGCAATTTCATCAAGGATTAGCGTGTCTTTCTTCTACTCTTCCTCCACTTCCCCCTTTTTTCCCTTCTAACCCTATATACTATGCACATAGGTTGGTCTAAACATGTATAGACGCAGCTATGAATGCTTACACATGTAGTACAAACTCCACTAAGGAAAATGTCCTTCCCCACAGGGTACTAAAGGAAAATGTACATCTGGAGAGGATACACAATGGAGCCTTCCGTGGGGCCACGGGGCCCAGCATCTTGTGAGTAGAGGGGTGCTGCCTCCCCTCCTTGCCCAGTGCACCCCAACAGGACTGCTTAGGGTATCCCTCCACGTCATCCCCAGGCTGATATGTGGGGCATCAGTCTCTACACCTGAAAAGGCTGCTGTTGGAAAGACCAAGTGTATTACCCCAAACTGAGAGGCTTAAACAACAGAAATTTCGTCTTATGGTTCTGGAAGCTAGATGTCCAAAATCCAGGTGTCAGCAGGGGTTGGCTCCCTCTGAGGGCTGTGAAGGAAGCATCTATTCCAGGCCTCTCCTTGCTCATGCTAGCTCTTTCTAGTTGTGGCAACATAACTTCAATCTTCACATGGTATTGTGTGTGTGTGTGTGTGTGTGCGTGTGTGTGTGTCCAAATTGCAACCTCTTTTTTTTTTTTTTTTTTAGATTGAGTCTCGCTCTTTCGCCCAGGCTGGCATGCAATGGCGCAATCTCGGCTCACTGCAACCTTTGCCTCCCAGGTTCAAGCAATTATCCTGCCCCACCCTCCCAAGTAGCTGGGATGACAGGCACCCACCACCATGCTCAGCTAATTTTTTGTATGTTTAGTAGAGACAGGGTTTCGCCATGCTGGCCAAGCTGGTCTCAAACTCCTGACCATGTGATTCACCTGCGTCAGCCTCCCAAAGTGCTGGGATGACAAGTGTGAGCCACCATACCCGGCCCAAATTGCCCCTTTAATAAGAATAGCAGTCATATTGGATTAGAGCCCACCCAATAATCTCATTTTAACTTCAATACCTCTGTAAAGACCCTATCTCCAAATAAGGTCTCAGGTACTGGGAACTTCAATATATGAACTTTTGGAGTAGGGGACACAATTCAATCTATAACATCAAATATGGGCGGGGAGTGGCCTCATGTGCTGGCAGAGAGGCTGGCTACCCACCTGGAATCCACTCATGGAAATCTAAGGCCAGAGATCTGGCTTGCCCCTGACAATTGGCTGGACAGGGTTGAACTGCTGTCAGACTCTCTGAGGGTGCAAGGATTAGGGCTAGGCTCTCTCAGTTAAAAGGGGTTTAAAGGACATATGGCAAAGTTAGGAGGAACAGAACATGGAATCTGACAAAGCCTTGAGAAGCCTGAAATGTCCAACATCCTGCAGAGACCTGAAGCTGCAGTCAGGCTTTAGGGAAAAATGCAACAGAGTTCTAGATACTGCACTGCTCTAACATAGGGCGACTGGTTACCCTATCACAGAGGCGGCAGTCCACGACGCCCTACTCTAGCAGCTGTTATTTATCCAACAAATGTTGATTGAACCTATCCTATGTACCAGGCACCGTTGTGAACAGACAGTAGTAAGCAGAATAGCCCTGGTCCTTGCCCTTAATGAGATGATGGTCACATAAGGGAGACAACAGCAAACAGGCAAAGCAAAAATCTTTTTGTCATTTTACAATGAAAAAAAGTTCTAGAAAAATGGTGAGCACTGTAACCCACTTCATTTGTTTGTTTATTCATCCATTTATTCACTAACTTATGAACCCGCTTATGTGGTAGTCACTGGATTAGGCATCAGAGAAATAGCAGAGAATAAGAAGAGACAAACACTTCTGCCTTCATAAAAAGGGGAAGATAGACATGGATTGAATAACTAAGTAAAATATGTAGTGGTCCAAATGCTATTGGTTGTAGAGGGGAAAACTCATTCCCTAGAGGGGGAAATTGCCATTTTAAAGGGGATGGTGAGGGAAGACTATCCTGAAAAAGTGTCATTTGAACGAACACCTAAAGGAAGCAAGTTATGTGATTATCTGCAGGAAAAGTGTTCCAGGAGGGGGAACAGCAAAAGCAAAGGTCTGAGACAGGATCTCACGTTGTGTATTTGAAGAACAGCAAGGAGGCCAATATGGCAGAGTGAGCAAAGAAGAGAATCATAGAATATGAGGACAGAGCTGTGGCAGAGAGCTGGACCATGGGGTGGCGGGGGTCAGGGGGCTGTGGTCACTATATGGACTTTGTCTTTTCTTTGAGATGGGGAGGCTTTGGCGTTTTGAAGAAGGGAAGGAAATGAACTGTCCTGGTTATTCTTCATACCGTAGAACCTGCCAAGATCAACTCATGGCTCTGTCTACTTTCTATTTCCACCATTATAAAACCCAAAGTATGTCTACTTCCTAGCTCCTGCCCCTCGCAGCCCCTCACTCTATTTCCTAACTCCCTCCTGCTCTCCACTTTTGACTGTCTACTTCCCATTCCCGCCACTATTGAGCCTGACTGTGCTAGTTCCTAGCTCCCACTGTCAACTCCTGACTTCATCCATTTCCTAGCTGCTGCTACTGTCCAGTTCTCACTCTGTCTACTTCTTAAGTCCTGCCACTATACTTCCTAACTCCTGCCACTAAAATTCCTACATCTTTCTGCTTCCTAACTTCTGTCACTGTCAATCCTAACTCCCTCTAATCTCCACTCAACCTCATAACTTCTGTTTACTTACGACTTCCACTATTTGTGGCTCCGCCTACTGCTTTCTCTGCTCTCAACTTCTGGCAACTTTATCCCAGGGGTCTTTTTCTGTATGTCTCATATGCAAAGTATACCAGACTCCGAATCGTGTAGGTTGGCTAAATACTCTCCAGTTTAGCACTTCCTGTAGGCAGAACTGTTACAGCAGGCTGGCCTTCTACTTGGTCACTAGCAAAACAAAGAGAGCTCCCTCTGGCTCAGGTACAAAACACAATAAAGTTACTGTGTTCCCAAGACCTCTGCATGACAGTATTTGCTTGAAGAGCTGCTTGTCAGCTGCTTAGAAGTGACCATGGGCACTACAGACCCCTACACTCTCATGTCCAAAACAGTAGCGCCAGACCCAGGTCTCTTCCTTCCCAAGAGGTTGTTCTCATTATATTCCTAGGATTTGAATCGTATCTGAAAGCATCCACTCCACCCTCACTCAAAAAGTATTTCCCCCATCCACTAGTCTGTCACTAAGACTGAAACCCACTATCAGAGGTTCACTGCCTTGTAATGAGGCCATACCATTTTTAAGAACCTAATTTTAAATGCACCCACTCAAAAGACAAACAAAAAAGCCACCAGATCTTCAAAGAGTCCCATGCTCAACCCCTAAGATAAAAACCCTACAAAGCACAATGAGAACCCTGGTTACCTAATCAATAGGGACACAAAAGTAGAGAAGTCTGAAGCCCCTGGGACAAATTTTGCTGCCTTAATTTTTCCACTGAGGGCCTACACCATCATCACTCCATGTTGTCAAGTTCATCTTCCATCAACCACCTATTGGTCCCCTCCCATGCGCTGAGCACCAAGTCTTGGCAACAACTGATGAGGGGACCTATGCTGCTGCAAAAGTTTTGTGGGGCATCAGCAGTCGCCACGTAGAAGATGAGCAGAATTGTTTAATTTCCATTGACTCTTCCTTCTCCTAACATTTAATGTGTTAGGAATTTTCTTGGATGTTGCCTCAAATCTAGTAAAATCAAAGGGTTCAGGACCTTGTTGAGAAAGCCTGCGCTTTCCACACAGTTCTGCTTGCAAGGCTGTTTGCTTGCTTTGAGTAGATGAATCAAGTTTGCATTAGAGAACATGCATTCTGCTTCCTAGGTAGATGATGGCTAATGCCACACAGCAGCTCTTAATAAGGTAACCAGCCTATGCTTCATGAAAACCTCTCCTGCAGGCCTTAAACAATCAAAGACTGAAGCATCTGAAGAAGCCCTGAATAATTCTCCCTAGGGTAGAGCACAAAAGCTGATATAACTGCATGTGCTGGCTGTCTGTCTCATAAAGCAAGTGATTATTTCACTTCTGCTAAGTGGAGAGAAGTAGAGGAAGAGAGAGGGTGGGGTAAAGGAGTAGGAAGAGGCGCGAGAGAGAGAAATGCTAATAAATGTATGGTAGGTACCAGGAGTTATACTTAACCTTGAAAAAAATAATGAGATGCACATGAGAAAAAATACAGACTCGCTTTTTTGAATTCAGATCTTAGTGAGAGTAATTGAAATGGAGAATGAAGGGGAAAGCAGAATGAAGAAAAGATTTCTCAGAGCCTAAAATGATACTATTGTTGAGGGAGGTTCCATTCTCTGAATAAAATGTATAAAATAAATAAATAAAAAGCATTTCTCCCCTTTATTGTTCAGGGATATTTCTTCCACCAAATTGCAGGCCCTGCCGAGCCATGGCCTAGAGTCCATTCAGACGCTAATTGCCACGTCATCCTATTCTCTAAAAAAATTGCCATCAAGAGAAAAATTTGCCAATCTTCTGGATGCCACGCTGACTTACCCCAGCCACTGCTGTGCTTTTAGAAATGTGCCAACAAAAGAGTAAGTAAAAAATAAAAGATAAAGCCTGCCCGAGCTGTGGCAGAAATTCAAATGTTGAAATAGTCAGTGAGTAGACAGTTCCATTCCCCTTCACTCCCTACCTTCTCGGCCAACTCCATAGACATGGGGTCACTTTCAGATAAGAAGAAAACAAACTCTTCTGTTTCCTTGTGAAAACTGCTGCCAAATAGTTGATTCACCCTGCAGCTAGAAGACCTTTGCAGCCAATTCTGGGTAAACTGAATTAGAGGCCACTTTAGCATTTGCAGAATAGAATACAAAACTGGCATCTCAAATGATTTGTTCTAATCCTTATCAGAAAGGATCATTTTTAAAAATATATATATTTTATTGCACTTTAAGTTCTGGGGTACATGTGCAGAACATGCAGGATTGTTGCATAGGTACATACACGGCAATGTGGTTTGCTGCCTCCATCCCCCCATCACCTATATCTGGCATTTCTCCCCATGTTATCCCTCCCCAGCCTCCCTACACCCTGCTGTCCTTCCCTTACTCCCCCCTCAAGAGACCCCAGTGTGTGATGCTACCCTCCTTGTGTCCATGTGTTCTCATTGTTCAACACCCACCTATGAGTGAGAACATGCAGTGTTTTTCTGTTCTTGTGTCAGTTTGATGAGAATGATGGTTTCCAGATACATCTATGTCCCTAAAAATGACATGAACTCATCGTTTTTTATGGCTGCATAGTATTCCATGGTGTATATGTGCCATACTTTCCTTGTCCAGTCTATCATTGATGGGCATTTGGGTTGGTTCCAAGTCTTTCCTATTGTAAACAGTGCCACAATGAACATACATGTGCATGTGTCTTTATAATAGACTGATTTCTAATCCTTTGGATATATATCCAGTAATGGGATTGCTGGGTCAGATGGAATTTCTATTTCTAGGTCCTTGAGGAATTCCCACACTGTCTTCCACAATAGTTGAACTAATTTACACTCCCACCAACAGTGTAAAAGTGTTCCTATTTCTCCACATCCTCTCCAGCATCTGCTGTCTCCAGATTTTTTAATGATCGCCATTCTAACTGGCATGAGATGGTATCTCAATGTAGTTTTGATTTGCATTTCTCTAATGACCAGTGATGATGAGCATTTTTTCATATGTTTGTGGGCCTCATGTATGTCTTCTTTGGAAAAGTGTCTGTTCATGTCCTTCGCCCACTTTTGAATGGGTTTGTTTGTTTTTTTCTTGTAAATCTTTTTTAGTTCTTTGTAGATTCTGGATATTAGCCCTTTGTCAGATGGGTAGATTGTAAAAATTTTTTCCCATTCTGTTGGTTGCTGGTTAACTCTAATGATTGTTTCTTTTGCTGTACAGAAGCTCTAGAGTTTAATTAGATCTCATTTGTCTATTTTGGCTTTTGTTGCCAATGCTTTTGGTGTTTTAGTCATGAAGTCCTTGCCTATGCCTATGTCCTGAATGGTTTTGACAAAGCTTTATTCTAGGGTTTTTATGGTGTTAGGTCTTATGTTTAAGTTTTTAATCCATCTGGAGTTAATTTTAGTGTAAGGTGTCAGGAAGGGGTCCAGTTTCTGCTTTCTGCACATGGCTAGCCAGTTTTCCCAACACCATTCATTAAACA
>CAUYLG010040285.1:0-10002 GCA_963573385.1 Cacajao melanocephalus | reverse complement strand
AAATATATATTATATATATGAATATATAAAATATATAAAATAAATATATTCCTATATATAAAAATATATATAAATATATATAAACATAAATATACATATTTATATAAAATATATAAAAGAAATATGTTCCTATATATATAAAAAATATATAAATATATATAAATATATATATAAAACATATAGGAATATAAATATAGCTAAACATTTTCTCAGAGATTATCAACATAAAAATAAACAAGTAATAAAAATGAGTAAGATTTTATTTTATTTGAAAATATCTTGACTGGGATAGATTGAAAAATGGAAAGTCTTCATGTAAATACTAAAAAATACATCTTAGTTGCAGTTATCAAAACTGTCAAGAGAAAAACTGATTGTAATAAAATGCATTTGACACCTTTCAGACTGAGCAGAAAAACTGGGAAGAAGGAGTAGCTGTGCATGAACCACAGCTGGAGGACCACACTCTCTTCTCAGGCATCTTCCTGGACTATTTCAAGACATTTTATTCTCCGTTACTCTGACCCTTCACCCCTCAGAATGGAATAGTTGTGCTCACTTTGGCAGCACATATACTAAAATTGTGAATGATACAAAGAAAATTTTCATGGCCCCTGAGCAAGGATAATGTGCAAATTCGTGAAGCATTTTATATTTTTTCAACAGAGTAAAAAAAGAAACTCACAGAATGGGAGACAATGTTCGCCAACCTTGCACCCAACAAAGGCCTACAATAAAGAGTCTTTAAGAAACTTAAACAACAAGCAAAACAACAACAACAAAAAACACTAAAAATGGACAAAGGACATGAACAGACACATCTTAAAAGAAGACATGCAAGTATCCAATAAACATGAAATAATTATCTAAATCGCTAATTATCAGAGAAATGCAAATCAAAGGCACAGTGAGATATTATCTCATACTGTTCACAATGGCTATTACTAAAAAGACATAAAATAATGGATGCTGGTGAGGCTACAGAGAAAGGGAATACTTATGTACTATTGGAGGGGAATGTAAATTAGTTCAGCCACTGTGGAAAGAAGTTTGGAGACATCTCAAAGAATTCAAAACAAACTACCTTTTGACCCAGTTATCCCATTACTGAGCATATACCCAAAGGAAAACAGGTTGCTCTATTAAAAAAAAAAAAAAAGACACCAGCATTTTTTACAATACAAAAGACTTAGAATCAATATAAGTGCCCACAAACAATGGATTGAATAAAGAAAATGTAATACGTATACACCATGGAATACTACATAGCCATTAAAAAAGTGAAATATCTTTTCAAGCAACATGGATGAAACTGTAGGTATTATCCTAAGTGAATTCACACAGAAACAGAAAACCAAATACCACATGTTCTCATTTATAAGCAGGAGCTAAACATTGGGTATGTATGGACATAAAGATAGGAACAATGGATACTGAAGACTGCTAGAAGTGGCAAGAAGGGGAGGAAGGCAAAGCTGAAAAACTACCTTTTGAATTGTATGCTCATTGATGCACACACCAAACCTCAGCGTCATATAATATACCCATGTGAAACCTGCACATGTACCCCTTGAGTCTAAAATAAAAATTTAAATTATTTATAAAAATGAAACGTTTCACCTTGAAAATACATGATCATTTGCTCTGGAGAATATAAAATTGCAGTATAAATATGAAGTATCTTTCTAAAGCAATAATTTGTATCTGGGGAAATAATAAAAGGCATTGACATACCTGAAATGTTAAGATGATTGTTTTTTATATGAAAAGAAAAATACCCAGAATACATTTCCTATAGATTAATCTTATATTGATTTTGATATATAATACAACTTGGGAAATTTAGTAAATATTTTAATTCAGAAATCAGAATTTGATGTGGTAAATTCCTTCAAAATACGCAAAGCAATGAACACCCATGGAAAAATTATAATTTAAAATTATCTGTCATTATTTAAATGCACACAAATATGTAAGGCATATACTAGGTTCTTCAGATGTATCATATAATCTAATCCTTGTAAATTCAAAGCAAGTTATAGAGTGGTGTTATCATCATTGTTCACAGAAAAGAATACTGAGGGACAAGAGAAGCACTTAAGTTCTTTTCCAAATAATTTTGTTATTTCTTAACTTTTATTTTAGGTTCAAGGGTACCTGTTCAATATTGCTATATAGGTAAACTTGTGTCATGGGGGTTTGCTATACAGATTATTTTGTCACCATGTACTAGGCCTAGTACTCATTAGTTATTTTTTTCTGATCCTCTCCCTCTTCCCACCCTTCACCCTCAAGTAGACCCAAGTGTGTGCTGTTCTCTATGTGTCCATGTGCTCTCATCATTTAGCTCTCACTTAAAAGTGAGAACATGCAGTATTTGTTCTGTTTCTGCTTCAGTTTGCTAAAAATAATGGCCTCCAACTCCATCCATGTTCCCAGAAAAGACATAATTTCATTTTTTATGGCTGCATAGTATTCTATGGTGTATAGGTACCACATTTCTTTATCCAATCTGTCACTGAGAGACATATAGTTTGATTCTATAGCTTTGCTATTGGGAAAAGTGCTGCAAGGAACATTTGCATATATATAGGTTGATTCTATGTCTTTGCTATTGTGAAAACTGCTGCAAAGAACATTCACATACATGTGCCTTTATGGTAAAAAAAAAAAATTATATTCCTTTGGATATATACCCAGGAATGGTATTGCTAGACTGAATAGAAGTTCTGTTTTTAGCTGTTTGAGAAATTGTCACCTTGTTTTGACAATAGTTGAACAAATTTACACTCTCATTGACAGTATACAAGCATTCCCTTTTCTCTGCAACCTCACCAGCATCTGTTATTTTTTGTCATTTTAACAATAGCCATTATAACTGGCATGAGATGGTATCTCACTGTGGTTTTTATTTGCATCACTCTGATGATTAGTGATGATTTTTTGATTTTTTAATAATAGCCATCCTGACTCAAAGCCCGTGTTTTTAACTTCAATGAAGCACTGCTTTTATATCAGACAAGAAGGCATTGCATGTGAAGGCATAGATTTGTTTTTCATATAAAAGGAAAGGTGGAATGTGGGGCTTTTTTCCAAGTCATAGATGCTCACAGAAATAGTGTTTTGGAAAATAAGCCTGGCACATACTAACAACATATTTTTCTTTTATTATGATTGCCTTAAAAATGACTTATAAAACTGTTAAACTTCCTAGCAAATTTGTGGTTCATAAATTTATAAATAGTTCCATAGTTTAAAAATACATATTTTAATTGTTTAAGTTCAGGTGTTCCACGATAGAAAATAAAAACAACTCTGAAATGTCTATTACGCTTTTCATTATAATTTATTATCTCTTCAGTTTTAAATATTTTAACATTTAAATTCATTTGAAACTATAATTATGGGTCCAAAGTTACATGCAGATTATTCAAGTCATAAGAATGGTCAAAAGAATTGAAAAAATTAATAACAGAATTTTAAAATATCTAAAACCCATCTGGAATTATAACAAGCTTGGCAGCTGGTAAGGATTCCCTCAACATATTTGACATTAAAGAATATTATGTTATACTGTCATCAAACTATCAAAGCAGTTTATAAGATGGAATCAATACAAAATTCTGAGAAGTACATGGAAGTTTAAATAAGATGACTCCTAATACTGTAAATCATAGCAAGCTTGAAAGACTCTTCAAAAAACTCCTAAGCATTGATTCTATAGAACTGAAACCACCTCACAAAAAGAGGCCTTCAAAATTCATCACTGTCACTTAGAGGTAAGAAAACAGAATTTTGTAAATTAAAAAAAGCTCTATTTTTTAGTATGGAACAATATAATGAAAAAAACAGTAAAATCTATACTTTAAATAAATGACTTCTGCCTTTCTCTTCCAGTTATATTCTCTGTTCAAGGCTGCCACTTTTTTAGTAGCTGACTATAGGATTTTTTCCCTCTTCCACCAGCAAGGATCAATCTCACGAGTGAGCTTTGACACCATGCAAGCTTGCTTCTTTGTTTCTTAAATAATATATCCATAATAAAAACTGGAATGAGTAGAATAAAACACAATTTCTGGTTGGTTGATCAGCCATGTATAATTGCCACTATTAAAAAGGCTCAAACATCCCTTTCTTCAATGCAGGAATATGAAGAGTTCCCAAGAGTGCTTACTGTTCAAAAATGTAAATCACAGGGATGATGGAATAGCTGGGTAGAAAAATCAAATAAAAAAGAATAAAATGGAAAAGCCATGTCAGGTAGCTTTCACTGCAGAAGTAATGTGGGAATGCACCACAGCCAAAATGATTACTCATAAATAGTGAAACCCACCAGCAGATCACACAATGTCCTTTGTTAAAAGAAAAAAACTTCAGCTGAATTAAATTCAAGAGTTGAATTGAGCAATGAACAGTTTGTAAATTGGGCAGCTTTCTGAGCCAGAGTAGGCTCAGAGACTTCAGCATAGCCACGTGGTAGAAGAAAAGTTATGGACAGAAAAAGAAAAATGATGTACAGAAAATGGAAATGAGGTACAGAAACAGCTGTTCTGATTACAGTTTGACATTTGCCTTATTTGAACATGGTTTGAACAGTTGGCAAAACTCGGTTATTGGTACAAGTGCAGACTACAGTCTGGTTATGCCTCTATTTGCTATAGTTCATGATATGCAGAGAAACCTTTAGACCAAACTTAAATATGTAAAGACGCTTTAGGCTAAAACTTGTTTTAACAATTCCCACCTTTTGATCATCTTCTCAATTTTGAAAGATTGACCAAAACTTTAGTTATTAATGTCACTATCCCCACTGGCTTTGAACCCCACTTGGAAACAGTATAACAGTGGGTTTTGCAAGGTAGGAACAAAGACCAAGTAGAAGGTACCTCCTTATGCTGCAATGTACTGTTTACATGAGAAAGACAAAACCTGGTCTATTCTAGGATCTACATATTTCCTTAAGTGTTAGTTTGATTATGTCCCATTGAACATGGATGATACCATATTGGTTTGGTCTGGTCTGTTGGGACCTAGTACATAAGTTCAGTCCAAAACAATGGCCTCCCATTGTTTAAAAAAAATTTCCTTTTTTTTGACCAAATATGTTAAAGGTTTAAAACACTTGACATAATAAAATAGAATTCCAGGTCAACATAAGTCATTCATTTAGCCAAAATGATAACTCAAAATTTAGGGAAGACTTAGCTTTCCAAAAAAATCTGTCTCTTGTCTTTCTCTTCTTTTTACTGTAGTTTATTGAAAAGGCAAACAAAAATATTTCATTATCCTTTAATATCACTTGAAAATCTTATTCAAGAAAAAGCCAAATTTTACCCTTGCATTAGTGTACTATTAATGTCATCCCTTTTTTTTTTAACAAAACCTTATAGAATAATCTATCCAATCTTAATCAGCTTGTCCATAAGGTGAGATTCTCATAAACATTTTATACCCTTTATAAATTTTTGTTAAGAAGTAGATCAGTGTTCCAAGCAAACCGTATTATGCTTTTATTCCAATGTTAAATTTACAGAAAAAAAATGCACAGTAGTGCTTTAAATTTAGCCAATATGCCCATACACAGAATCTCTTTTACAATTAATTTTTCACAAACCTTTCACAATCTGCTCAAACATTTAGCTTTGTCCTATCTAACTTAAAATAATTCGTTAGTCCTCTAAATAAGGCAAAAATTTACATTCATATGCCTTCTTATAATCTTTTAGTAAAATAACATTTTACTTTTCTTACACACCTTGCATGTAAAACTGTTTCTCCAGTAGTTTCAAGTACATGTTACACTGTTAACCCTTAGCAACTTTTGGTGAAAAGTCTGGTTAGTAAGCAATTTTAATTATGCATTAGGTTTGGAGCCCAGGACATCAGACAGAAGTGCTAATAAGGTCTGACTCTTTTGAGCATAGCTAGGGGGATGGCTGATTTCATATGTCCCCAGGCCTAACCTAATATTTGACCTGCCTAATTTAGACCAAATGTCTTTATTTTACCTATAATTTTTAAAACTTTTTATTTCCTAACACTGAAGTCACATGTACTAAAAGGTATTAGTTTTGTTTTTCTGACAAAATATCTTATTTTTCTTTAAGCTAATAAATTAGAGCTGCTTTATATATATACACACACACACACATATATATATCAAACACAACACATACATAACTATGCAAACAGACAGAGGAAGATCCAGTATTGTAGGATTTTTCATTTGCCATTTGTTAACTTTTCAAATTGGCTTCAGAGTGGAGACCTTCAAGGAACAGGGCCAGGAAAGCATACAGTTTCTAGGGCCTAATAACTAGGCACAGCTGGAAGGCAAAAACAAATCCCCAAAAATAAGGGTCCCATTTTTATACTACATTTTGGATCCCCAAAAGGAGGGAAATGCTATGGAAGAAGACAGTGCAAAACTTTTACCATGCTAAGCAACCCAAACCCAATTAGCCCATTCTGGGACTAGCTCACCCCCCATGGCAGGCTTATTTCAATAGGGACAGGGATATTTCCATACATTTTGGATGGCCAAGAGCATGCTTTTCTGATCCAAATATGCAATGAGTCAAAAACAGACATTTGCCATCCCACAAAGTATATTTAGCCTTAGATTTTGAGAGTAACCCCAAGACACATATCATCAGATTCACCAAGGTTGAAATGAAGGAAAAAATGTTAAGGGCAGCCAGAGAGAAATGTCTGACTACCCACAAAGGGAAATCCATCAGACTAAGAGCTGATCTATTAGCAGAAACCTTACAAGTCACAAGAGACAGGGGGCCAATATTTGACATACTTAAAGAAAATAATTTTCAACCCAGAATTTCATTTCCAGTCAAACTAAGCTTCATAAGCAAAGGAGAAATAAAATCTTTTACAGACAAGCAAATGCTCAGAGATTTTGTCACCACCAAGCCTGGCTTACAAGAGCTCCTGATGAAAGCACTAAACATGGAAAGGAAAAACTGGTACAAGCCACTGCAAAAATATAGCAAATTGTAAAGACCATGGACACTGTGGAAAAACTGTGTCAAGTAATGGACAAAAAAACCAACTAGGTTATTTTGAATGACAGGATCAAATTCTCACATAACAATGAGAAGAAAGATACAACGTATCAGAATCTCTGGTACACAGCCAAAAGAGTGTTCGGAGAGAAATTCATAGCACTAAATGCCCATATGAGAAAGCAGGGAAGATCTAAAATTGACACCATCACATCACAATTGAAAGAACTAGAGAAGCAAGCATAAGCAAATTCAAAAGCTGTCAGAGGACAAAAAATAACTAAGATCAGCGTAGAACTGAAGGAGATAGACACACGAAAGACCCTTCAAAAAATCAATGAGTGCAGCAGCCAGTTTTTTAAAAAGGTCAACAAAATAGATAGCCTGCTAACCAGATTAATAAAGAGGAAAACAGGGAAGAATCAAATAGACACAATAAAAAATGATAAAGGGTCTATCATTATTGATCCCACAAAATACAGTCTACCATCAGAGAATACTATAAACACCTCTATGCAAATAAACTAGAAAATCTAAAAGAAATGGATAAATTCCTGGACACATACACCCACACAAGACTAAATCAGGAAGAAGTTAAATCCCTGAATATGTCAATAACAAGTTCTGAAATTGAGGCAGTGATTAATAGCCTACCAACCAAAAAAGCCCAGGACCAGACAGATTCACAGCTGAATTCTACCAGAGGTAACTAAGGGGAGCTGGTACCAATACTTCTGAAACTATGCCAATCAGTAGAAAAAAAGGGACTTCTCCCTAACTCATTTTATGAGGCCAGCCTTATGCTGATACCAAAACCTGGCAGAGACACAACTAAAAAAGAAACTTTCAGGCCAATATTCCTGATGAGCATCGATATGAAAATCCTCAATAAAATACTGACACACTAAATCCAGCAGCACATTAAAACCTTATCCACCACAATCAAGCTGGCTTCATCCCTCAGATACAAGGCTGGTTCAACATATACAAATAAATAAACATAATCTATTATGTAAACAGAATCAATGACAAACACAACATGATTATCTCAATAGATCCAGAAAAGGCCTTTGATAAAATTCAACACTGCTTCATGCAAAAAACTCTCAATAAACTAGGTATTGATAGAACGTGTCTCAAAATAATGAGTTATTTATGACAAACCCACAGCCAATATCATACTGAAGGGGCAAAAGCTGGAAGGATTCACTTTGAAAACTGACACAAGACAAGAAGCCCTCTCTCACCACTCATATTCAACATAATATTGGAAGCTCTGGTCAGGGCAATTGGGCAAGACAACGAAATAAAATGTATTCAAATAGGAAGAGAGAAAGTCAAATTGTCTCTGTTTGCAGATACCATGATTGTATATTTAGAAAACCCCATCTTCTCATCCCAAAATCTTAAGCTGATAAACAACTTCAGCAAAATCTCAAGACACAAAATCAACGTGCAAAAATCAGAAGCATTCCTATACGCCAATAATAGAAACAGAGAGCAAAATCAGGAGGGAACTTCCACTCACAATTGCTACAAAGAAAATAAAATACCTAAGAATACAACTTACAAGGTATGTGAAGGAACTCTTCAAGGAAACTACAAACTACTGCTCAAGGAAGTAAGGGAGAACACAAAGAAATGGAAAAACACTTCATGCTCATGGATAGGAAGAATCAATATCATAAAAATGAACATACTGCCCAAAGCAATTTATAGATTAAATGCTATCCCCATCAAACTACCATTGAATTTTTTTGCAAAATTAGAAAAGCTACTGTAAATTTTATATGAAACCAAAGAAAGCCTGTATAGCCAACACAACTCTAAGCTAAAAGAACAAAGCTGGAGGCATCATGCTGACTTCAAACTATACTACAAGGTTACAGTAACCAAAACAACATGGTACTGGTACCAAAACAGAGATATAGACCAATTGAACAGAACAGAGGCCTCAGAAATAACACCACACATCTACAACCATCTGATCTTTGACAAATCTGAAAAAACAGCAATGAATAAAGGATTCCCTATTAAATAAATGTTGTTGGGAAAACTGACTAGCCATATGCAGAAAACTGAAAGTGTACCCCTTCCTTACACCTTAAACAAAAATTAACTCAAGATGAATTAAAGACTTAAACATAGACCTAAAATCATAAAATCCCTAGAAGAAAATCTAGGCAATATCAATCTGGACATAGGCATGGGCAAAGACTTCATTACTAAAACACCAAAAACATAGCAACAAAAGCCAAAATTGACAAATGGGACCTAATTAAACTAAAGACCTTCTGTACAGCAAAAGAAACTATCATCAGAGTGAACAGGCAACCTACAGAATGGGAGAAAATTTTTGCAATCTATCCATCTGACAAAGGTATAAAATCCAGAATCTACAAAGAACTTTAAAAAATTTACCAGAAAACAAACAAACAACTGCATTAAAAAGTGGGTGAAGGATATGAACAGACACTTCTCAGAAGAGGACATTTAAGCAGCCAACAAAGATATGAAGAAAAGCTCATCATCATTGGTCATTAGAGAAATGCAGATCAAAACCACAATTAGATACCATCTCATGCCACTTAGAATGGCAATCATTAAAAAGTCAGGAAACAACAGATACTGGAGAGAATGTGGAGAAATAGGAATGCTTTTACACTGTTGATAGGAGTGTAAATTAGTTCAATCATTGTGGAAGACAGTGTGGTGATTCCTCAAGGATCTAGAAATAGAAATACCATTTGGCCCTGCAATCCCCTTACTAGGTATATACCCAAAGGATTATAAATCATTCTACTGTAAAGACACATGCACATGTATATTTATTGCAGCACTATTCACAATAGCAAAGACTTGGAATCAATCCAAATGCCCATCAATGATAGACTGGATAAAGAAAAGGCAGCATGTATGCACCATGGAATACTATGCAGCCATAAAAAAGGATGAGTTCGTGTCCTTTGCAGAGACATGCATG